>SNQJ01S0154657.1:0-22861 GCA_010110895.2 Picea sitchensis
GTTCAAGTGCTATTTCTATTGCTATTTCGTATATCATTTCTGCGTATTGTGAAGATTATGCTGGATATTTCACTGTTATTCTGTTATTTCTAGCATTTCGTTTCTGTTCTGCATATTTTATATATCTGGTATCTTGCAGACACCTATGGAGAAGTTATTAAAGAAATCTTGTCAGTTCCAATGGTCAGAGGAATGTCAACAGAGCTTCGATAGACTGAAACAGAAAATGGTCATTGTTCCCATTCCGGTCTTCCCAGATTGGAGTAAGGAATTCCATGTGCACGTCGATACGTCATCTATTGCATTAGGAGAAATGTTAGCACAACTAGGAGCATGATATATTAACCATCCGTTAGCCTTTGCTAGCAGGAAGCTCTCTATAGCTGGGATAAATTACACTACCACTGAAAGAGAAGGTTTAGCCATGGTGTATGTGTTGCAGAAGTTTCATCACTACTTGTTGGGAGGACACTTTAATATGTTCATTGATCACTCTGCGTTGAAATAGCTAGTCAAAAAGCCAGTGTTGGGGGGAAGAATATGTAGATAGCTACTACTATTCCAGGAATATGATTTTGAGATTGTGGTCAAGCCAGGAAGAATGAACAATGGTCCTCACCACTTTTCTAGGTTAGAACATGGAGAGGAACCTACCAGTTTGGAGGATACACTACCAGATGCACAATTGTTGGCCATCAGAAAGGTTGATGATCATTTCACTGAGATAGTTCAGTTTCTATCAATAGGAATGGCACCTCGTGAATATATAGTCATTCAGAAGAAACAACTGGTACTTCGAGCTACATATTTTTCACTTATAGCTGGACAACTTTATAAGATGGGACCTAATGAGATCCTGAGGAGATGCATTATGGAGGCAGAAAGACCACTGATTCTAGTAGAAGAACATGAAGTAATCATAGGAGGTCACTATGAAATAAAATAAACAACTCAGAAGGTTCTTAGAGCTGGCCTCTGGTGGCCCACTTTACACAAATATGCTAAGGAATACTACAGAGCCTACGATGTATGCCAAAGAGTTGGGAAACCTTCTAGAAGAGATGAGATGCCTTTAACACCTCAACTAAATTTGCAAGCATTTGAGAAATGGGTAATTGATTTCGTAGGACCTATCAACCCACCTGGGAAGCACACATGAACGATATACATCATCACTATGACAGAGTATTTGATCATATGGGTAGAAGAAAGAGAAGTCAAGGACTGTAGTGCAACTACAGCTGCATGATTCATATTTGATGATATCATAACCAGATTTGAATGCCCAAAGATCCTTATGAGTGATCAAGGTACACATTTTATTAATAAGACTATTGAAGCCTTGCCTCAGGAATTTGAAGTCCACCATTAGAAGATCACTCCATACCATGCGCAAGCGAATGGTACAATCAAAGCTTTCAATAAGATCTTGGAGACAATGCTGACAAAGATTTACAATGTGAATAGGGATGATTGGGATTTGAGAGTACCAACAGTATTATGGGCCTATAGAACCAATTGCAAGAAGATGACAATGCAAACCCCCATTAAGTTGGTTTATGGTCTAGAAGTAGTCGTACCTATGGAATATTTAGTTCCTAACTTAATAATTACAACATTTACAGATATGGATGACACAGGCACTGTGCAAGACAGACTTTCACAGTTGGTAGAACTGGAAGAAGACAAATTCATTGCAGGATTTCACCAGCAGGTATAGAAGGAACGAGAAAAGGCCTACCATGACAGACATATCAAGAAGAAATCATTTAAGCAAGGAGATCTGGTATTGGTATATGAAAACAAGTTCATGAAGCATCCAGGGAAGTTCAGGACACATTGGCTTGGGCCATATGAGGTTTCCTATGTAACAGAAGGAGGAGCTTCACAATTGAAGACTTTAAAGGGAGAATGGAAGGAAGATTTGGTAAATGGGAGCCGATTGAAATTATACTACGATAATCAGTTGCCTCGCAGCTCTCAATAAAAGTATAAGAAGAAGGGTCTAGGTACCAAGTGCAGTTGAAACTAGGTACCAGACACAAAAAAGACAGTCTGCACAAAGAAGAGAGGAACAAAACAGAGAGCACATGCTTCTCGTTSCAGTCTGAAGATGAAGAGAAGCAAAAGGTTAAGACCTCCAGTGCCTCGGGATGAGTCGTAGGTGAGTGTTGGGGGCCTCTTGKCCCTTAGTTATGGAAGAAAGTGAATATTAAGGAATAAAGGCAAAATAAAAACTACGTGGAAGGCACAGTGACTGATATTGGGTTGAAGTGGTCAAAGAAGCAGAAAAGAAGGAGCGAAGTAAGGGAAATCTAGCCATTGAGCAAGAAGATCGAGGATGATAGAAAAACAAGGAAGATAGATCATGGACAAATCAACAAGCAGAAGAAGACATCAACGAGTGCTTTGGATCACCTCGTGCGAAAGAAGGACCGACAGGCTGGCGAAGCCCTGAAAACAAGGGTCAAGTTGACCTAGGGTTTTAGACCTAGGGTTTTGGTATCTAGGTTTTTGACACCTAGATGTTTGTCATTGTAATGTATAAATAAAGTTCTAGAGGACCTGGGATGGGTTGGTGATTGTTCGTTGTGGGTTATTCATTGTCCGTTTGAGGAGAGTTCATCAGTGTTGGTTGTCGATAGTTGTGATTGTTGTGTTGAGAGAAATAGTGAGCCTGTATTGTAAGATCTTCAGCTGGGTGTGAAGATCAACCCTGCAGCTGGGTACGCAGGGAGGGGAGATAGAGAAGAGAGAAAGAGAGAGAGAGATATGTAATCTAAGTGTGCAGATAAAACTGTATGTTTTCCCACAATATCAAGAAACATAGTTCTGTGGACATATCTCTAGGGAGAGGGTGAACCACATATATCTTGTTGTTCTATGTGATTGATGTTGTGTTCTTTTGCTTTCTGTTATTATGTTATTACATCATTGTGTTAGATATGAGACATAGCTCGCGTAGTAGGCCTAAGGGAGATAAAGAATAACTAGATCTCTATGTTTCATTCCTTTGAATTCACTTGCATTTCCTCTGGTTGTAGACACCTGTGTCTTGCAACCCCCTATCGCTACTTCAGCTAAGACTGCATCTACTTCGCAGGTGTTGCTGAAAGGGCCAGTAGTTAGGGCTTGTTGGTGCACTGTTAAAGTTGAACCCTGGGTCTACCCTTGTGCTAACAACCTTCATAGGATCCACCATGATACCATGCTTAGAGACTAAAAATACTAAGAGATGACAAAACCTAATGCAAAAGATTCACTTATGAGGGTTTAAATGAATGAGATAATAACAAAATCTCTCAAATATTAGTTTAAGGTGAGTAGAGAGATCTAATCTCTTGCGAGAGTGAGTAATGAGATCATCGAGGTAAGCTTCGAGAATTTGTTTGAGATCATGAAAATAAAATATCATGGCACGTTGAAAGGTTGATCCAGTGTTTTTAAGGCCAAAAGGCATTTTCCGGTATGAAAAATTACCCCAAGGAAAAATAAACGTCATCTTGTGTTAATCCTCAGGTTTGATCTAAATTTGATTTTATGTTGAAAAACCATCCATAAAATAAAAAACTTCTCTTCTCGCACACTCATTGAGAATATGGTCAATGAAAGGAGTAGGGAAGTTGTCTTTAGGACAAGCCTTTTTCAGGTCTAAAAAATCCATACATACACGGATGGTTCCTTGTTTCTTATTCACAGGAATGGGATTGGACACCCATTTGGTAAAATTAACCAAGTATATGAAACCAACATTAAGTAGCTTCTCTACCTCTACCTTAGTAGTAGGGGCCTTCCTAGGATTAATAACTCTAAGACATTGTCGAACAGGTATAACATCCAAATAAGTCTTGATCTCATGTTCGACAATTCTAGGGTCGATCCTTGGCATCTCTTAGTATGACCAAGTGAATATGTCACAAAATTATTTGAATATATCGGTGTAGATATGAATTTATTTAGGCGAACAATCCACATCGATATATGCATTCTCATTTTTTCTAGGAATTCGAGAGATGTCGATCATGATGGTAGGAGAAATATTCGCCATGTTTCCTTCGGCATAAATACCATGCGTACCAAGTGCAACCATGGAATGACTAGCCATATCAATCAAGGTATATCTAAATTCATATTGTTCGATCCTAACAAGAGCTGGGAGGAAATAAGAGAGATGATTCATATCGTCCCAAGGTCTATCGGGACCATTCATGGCCTATAAGATGGTTTCATCCAAAGGTAAAGTATCTTTGTGGAAACCATGTGAAAAATATGATGGGGTGGACCATACGGGTTGTAGAACAAGAGCCTTCTCATTCATTTGCAAGGAGCAAGGATCTAAGTCAACAATAGAGTTAATAACAACCTGATACACAACCTCTTCCACTGACAGTGGCATTGATATCCCAATATGTGACTGACATTCACAGGACATGGTCGGGGAAGGTAGGGTCCAAGAATCATTGAAATACGAAGTACAGAAGGGAACATACCTCATTGACGAAGAATACCTACTGGACATGTCATAAATGTGATGGATCAGTTCCACAAAATCAAAGGTACCCATGAGAGAGGAATACATTCAGATACCAATATCCTCAATTTCCAGCTGATAATTTTCGATCACTGAGATCGATGATCCAACTGATGCATTAGGACTAGCATGTGCAAAGGAAAATTGATCAATCGTCACTATTTTCCCTTCGTGAGGAAAACATAAATTGCAGAAAATAGACGACACGACCACGGTCATGGAATAAATCCAATTACGCCCTAATAATAAATTATAGTCAAGGGGGGCATCAACACCTCGACATCAAAATTCATTGTCTTTCCACCTAAATAGATCGAAAAAGTGGGAATAATTATGTGGGGTCAAAAAGAGCGTCCATCAAATCCAATCAACATATTCGTAGATTGGGATAAATTCAGAGAGCTAATGGATTTCCAACGGGTTAGGGACATCATGCATGTCGCAACACCTTCATCAATTAAAGTACATTTGATGGTATATTTTGGGTACTCCACATGGATTTGAAATTCCACGTGGTAAGGAAAGCGAGGTTGAACATCCATGAAATAAAACTTAATAACCTTCGAGCCACACAAGTCTGGAGATCCTAAATTATATAACAAGGTGTTCCTCTATGAAGGACACGTCTGGATCACCTCCAAAGCTGACATCGCACAAGGGGTTTGACCCAAATATTCGACAAGTGGATAGTTTTGGGAAACTCTGGAATTAGGATTGTGGGTAGAGAATTTTATTACTCCTTTCGGAATACGAGGAAAAGGCTCTATCTTTTCAATTTGGAAAGGTGTTTCCAAGGAAGGGGGAGACCTTGGACCTGTAATAGTGTGTGAAGAACCGTAATCATGAGATAGAGTGGCTACATCAATATGAGACTGGACCATATTAATGCAGAGACGGTCACCTTCATGTGTCGAGGGGTTTTGATTCTCGTTTGACACATTTATGGTGTTAGAGGATCCCAAAGCCATGTGTTGATTATGCAGAAATGGATTGGTCAACAAAATAGGTGGTTGAGATAAGAGCCTTGAGGTTTCCTCAAGTTTGGGGCATAGGTGGGTAAGGTGATCATCTTTACAAAGTTTACAAGGAAACTTCACCTTCTATTTTTGTTTCTTGCCCTCACCAACATTTTTATTCGATCTATCATTGTTAGTGTTATCCTTGGCTTTGTTATCATTTCTCCCACCCTTACAATCATTACCTTGTTCTTTCTTTCTATTCCCTCCTGGTTGATGGTTACCATTTGGGTTGGTCAACGACTGCACATAATGAACATCCGTCGACTGAGTGGGAATGGAGGATGAAGACAAATCTTGTCCTGCTACCGACTGGCTTAGAGACAAATCCTTCAACTAGTTCGTCACCAAGTCTATATACTTAGAATTTGTAGAGCCTATGATGCCATCGGCACGATGCCTAGGATTTTGTCTGGGGTCATAATTCAACCACGACGCATCATGAAGAATTTCATATAACATCCCAGTTTGAGCATATATGAGGTCCAATTGATGGGATTTGAAAACAAAGTCCTCCTCATATGTTACTCCAGATGTAGAGACATCCTTTGAAATATAAGGAAATAAGGACTTAAGGAACCATTCCAAGAGGAACTCTAGAGGAATGTAGGATTTAATCAACCTCTTCCATCTACACCACTCTTGGATATGGTCCAAGATATGCATGGTGTTATCTTGGTGGAGGGCCAACATAATTTCTATGTCGGAATCGTAACTATAAGGTACCAAATCTATTATATTAGCACAATAGAGAAATAATGTTAAGAATAATACCGAGATAGCAACAAAATACATAAATATTGTAGAGATAACAGTGGAACAACAAATTATGTGGAACCACAACACCAGAATTATACCTTTATTGATAGGAGACAATGTTCACTTGCCTTTTCGAGGGGGAAACCTCCAACAAAGTAGAGCTCTATTACAATAATTTTCCAAGAAAAAACTTCTCATACCCTCTACTCTTATTTATACTAAATCTATCTATCCAAAAGAATAATGTAGAGGAAGATCCTTCTAGAAGCGAAAGCTTCTATTAGGTCTTCTTACAATTGACTTGTTCCTCCTTATTGCTAGGCCTTATTAATATTGACCTTTATTACATGGAAATATATTATTCTACCCACTTGAGGGATTAGGTAGGTTAGGTCCCTAACATGCCCTCCCTATTAAAATCAGCCTTTTCCTCAAGGCTTGAGATGAGGAAATTGATGCAGAATGGTAGTTGGCTCCCGTGTGGCATCTACGGGAGTTGTATCTTTCCAATCGACTAACAATTCCTTGATGGTGCGCTAACGAATAATACGCTCACGCTGGTCTAAAAATGCTAGTGGCTGCAACCAGATGGATCCTTCTTCATCCAAATCGTGAAGTTTGGTTTGAGTTTGGCACTTAGTTCCAATCACCTTCTTTAAGAAGGAGACATGAAAAACAATATGGAACTTAGAATAACTAGGAAAAGCTAATTGATAGGCCACCTGTCCCATGCACTTTAGAACTGCATAAGGAACATAAAATTTGGGAGCCAGTTTCTGACAATGTTCGGCCTTGAGTGAAGTTTGTCTATAAGGTTGTAGTCGAAGAAATACCTGGCCTCCTTCAACAAATTGACATTCTGAGAAACCTTGATCAGATTGTTTCTTCATGCGATTCTGATCCATGACCAAATTCTCTTTGAGGGTACGGAGAATAAATTCTCAAACTCTAAGTGTTTGGTCAACTGCTTGAACCTTTGAGGCACGTGACATGTAGGAGAGAATGGAAGGTGGATTTTTTCCATATACTGCTTCAAAAGGATTCATGTGAGTAGATGTATGGTAAGAAGTGTTGTACCACAATTCAACTAATGATAACCATTGAGCCCATTAATTTTTCCTTTCAAAGGAAAAACACCTCAAATAAGTCTCCAAACACTTGTTTACAAATTCAGTTTGACCATCAGTCTAGGGATGATAGGCAGTGCTGAGATGCAATTGGGTGCCCTGTAGCTTGAACAATTCTTGAGAAAAATTGTTGGTGAAACTGGGATCTCAATCAAAAACATTAGAAAGAAGCATGCCATGAAGCTTGAAGATATGATCCATGAAAATTTGAGCCACAGTGGATGCAGTAAATGGATGTTGAAGAGCACATAAATGAGAATACTTGGAAAGATGATCAACTACCACCATGATGATTGACTTATTTCCTAATTTAGGTAATCACACAATGAAATCCATAGATATGTCCCTCCAAATAGCAGATGGAATCGAAAGTGGTTGGAGTTTTCCAGGGACTTTGATTATTTCTCCCTTGTTACGTTGAAAAACATCACATTCTTCCATAAAAGTGTGAACGTTATTTTTCATACCATCCCAGAAAAAAGAACGTTTGACCTTGTCATAGGTTTTGGTAAACCCTAAGTGCCTAGGTGTGGGAGTAACATGAAGCTCAAAAATAATTGTAGATTTAAGTTGTGACTGTTTAATTAAATACAAACTACCTTTGTAGTGAAGCTCATCATTGTGCGAAGAGTACCCTGGGGAAGCTGGAGAATTGGCTTGCAATTGTTGGATTAGATGTGAAATTTTAGGATCTTGTAGCCATTCTTGGCAAACAAATTGGAGCCAATATGGTACAATGAAGGATAGGGAGATCATGGACCCTTCATCTTCATATTTTCGATAAAGAGCATCAAAAACCACATTTTATTTACCTTTCTTGTAAATAATCTCATAATCATATCCAAAGAGCTTAGTTACCCATTTTTGTTGCTTTGGAGAGGAAGGTCGTTGCTCCAAAAAATACTTGAGGCTTTGATGATCTGTCTTAATTTGAAAGCAATGCCCCAAGAGATAAGGGCGCCAGAGATCCACTACATGCAGAATAACCAACATTTCCTTTTCATAGATTGATTGGCCCAAATGGAATTCTGACAAGTGTTTGCTAGTAAAGGAAAAAGGTATGCCCTCTTGCATAAGGACTGCTCCAATTCCTCTCCTAGAAGCATCACATTTTAGGACAAAGGTCTTTGTGAAATCAAGAAGGGCCAAGACTAGAGTAGTGCACATATCGTCCTTCAATGCTTGAAAGGTCAGTTTAGCTATGAGAGTCCAAGTGAAAGAATTATTTTTAAGTAGAGTAGTGACAAGTGTTGCAATATTTCCATCATACTAAACAAACTTGCTATAATATCCTGTTAAACCCAGAAAACCATGCAAGATTTTGATAGTATTGGGGTGAGGTCAATCCTGCATTACTTAAATATTCTTAGGATCTACCCAAACACTAGCCTTTCCAACAATATGACCCAAGTACTCGAATTTAGAGGCACCAAAGGAAAATTTAGAATGTTTGAGGAAAAGTTGATGCTGAGAGAGTAGATGAAGAACTTGATCCACATGGGAAAGATGGGATTGCCAAGTTTTACTATATATGAGAATATCATCAAAGAAAACTAAGACAAAATGACGAAGAAAATGATGGAATACACGATTCATGAGGCTTTGGAAGGTGGAGAGGGCATTACACAGGAACAAGGGCATGACCAAGAACTCATAGTGATCCTCATGAGTTTGAAAGGAAATCTTGGGGATGTCAGTGTCTTGCATATGTATCAGGTGGTATCCAAAACACATATCAAGTTTAGTGAAATACTAAGCACCACTCAACTCATCCAATAGATCATCAATGATAGGAATGGGAAACTTGTCCTTGATGGTGATTTTATTGAGGGCATGAAAGTCGGGACACATGCACCAAGTACCTTATTTCTTAAGTACCATGACCACAAGATAAGAATAAGGGTTGGTACTAGGGTGGATAACACCTACTTGTAGCAATTCCTGCACTATTTTCTCAATTTCATTATTTTGGGAAAATGGATGATGATAAGGGAGAACATTGGGAGGAAGCCTTCCAGGAAAAAGTGGTATGGAATGATCATGAACACCATGAGAAGTAGGAAGTCCCTAAGGAGAGGAAAAAATAGCTTGGTGTTTGGAGATAATAGCTTGGAGTTCAGGATGCATAGAGGGTGTCTCAACCGCGTGAATAGAATGGAGTTGAGAAATAATACAAGAGTGGCCTTTCTTAAGGAGATTTTCCATGCATTGGGAACTGATGATCTCAGGAGAACCAGCTGTGAGACCTTGGGTGATACATTTTTCCCTCCTATTAGAATTGTATGGTTAATTCCTTAAAATCCATAAGAATGGGACCCAAAGTTTGTAATCATTCAACACCTAGCACAATGTCACAACCACCCATTTAAATGGAAAATATATGATATTTCAAGTGATAATATCCAATTTGAAGACGTAAATGTTCAAAATGCCCACCACATTTCATGGACCCACCATTGACTATCATGATTCGAAAATTATTGACAACACAAATATAGAAATTGGTTTCCTCATTAATGTGACAATGAATAAAATTGTGGGTGCTACCACTATCAACAAGGATGATGGCCTTCCTATTCTTAATATATACAATGAAATTGAGGGTTTGTGGAGCAGAGACGCCAGTGCGAGCATGCAAGTAAATGAGTGGTTCAACTTCAGGTGGGTCAACGGGTTCTTGGGTAGCATCAGGAAGGGAGGGCTCTTCAACAAGTGGAATTGTCACATCTTCGTTAGGAAAATCTTCGGAAATGGCCAAAAAAAAAAATTGTTCCTTACACTTGTGCCCCAAAAAATATTTTTCATCACAATTATAGCAAATACCCTTCAGTTGGTGTTTATCCATTTCAACCTTAGTTAATTTATGGACCTTGAGGGGAGTGAAAAGGGGGTTAGGATTAGTGGGTCGACGACGAGGAACAAAAGAGGGTTTTTGTTTTTCTGGGAAAAAAAACTTGTTGGGCCTCTTTAGCATGTTTAGTAGCTTCCAACCAAGTCTGAGGGAGGTCCATGAGAACCTGGGATCATATTTCATCCTTTATTCCACTGATAACGAATTCACAGAAGAAAGCATCTAGCATACCCTTGGTTTGAAAGGACAAATGCTCAAAAATAGTTATAAAGACTTCCACTGTGCCTGATTGTTTCAACTTGGTCAAACGACCAAGATAATGGGTATCAGTGTCAAAGCAGTCATAGAGCTATGCAACAAATTGGGTCCAGGAAATATACCCCCAAAGTGAAGTTTTATGCCATTTCCACCATTTCCATCATTCAGGATCTATATAGAGGACAACATCGCAAAGTTTGGCCAAATCATCAGTAATAACATAAAGAAAAAAATAATGCTCCATTTGAGCGACCCAACCTATAGGATCGGAGCCATAAAATTTATTGACCTTGACGTGGGGAAGACAAGGGTCACACTGAAAGGAGTTGGATTGAAAATGTAGAGAATGAGAGGAATCAACAACATTGGGTTGGTTTGAGGAGGAAGGACCCAAAGGGCGGTTCAACAAATGGTTGACAGTGGACTGGAGGGTGTTAAATTTGTTCATGAAGTTGTCTTACATGGTGTCAAATTTGTTCTTGACTTGGGACTCGAATTGTGAAAGGAGGGAATTGGTAGAGGCAATCTTAGATGTCACATGATTGATCGAAGCTTGTAGGTATTGATTGCGAGTGGTGTTCATTTGGAGAGGGGAAGTGTGGGTAAGGAAAAATGGGTGGGTGCGACCACAAAAAAGGAATTATAAGTGATAGGTACCATGACGATCAGGGCGAGAAGGGAAATATAATGGAATAGGTGGAAAAATAGAGAAGTTGAGAAGGGTTTGGGTCCAATGAAAAAAAAAAGATTAAAAATGAAAGGTATGATTACGATCAGGGAGAAAATGATAATCCAATGGGATAGGTCCACAAACAAGGGATTTCCTTGTGCTATATCTCTCTGATATACATGCGGGGTCCAATAATAGAACTTGTCCCAATATCTCAGGGAACCAACTAAGGAGGCTAGATCATTCCCTTAGTCATACTACCCGACGACTTAGGTACTACATAGTATATTCCTGAGTGTTGTTCTAGGTGGCACTATAATAGTTAGGCAGTCGATCGGTTTATCTATGGAGGGCTTCGGGAGATCTAGGTCGATTCGTATATAGGTGTTGAAGGGGTACCAACAAGGGTTACAAGTGTGGCCAATAGATGTGCGCTTGAGTACCTCTTGTATTTCCTTCATGTATTACTCCCTGACCACAGTTTTATGCATGTAATGACATATCTATGTAGCTTTAAGACACCAGAATACTTCTCTACCCTGGAAAAAATTAACCCATAATTTTATGTCGAGGAAAGTGATCTGATGCCACTTGTAAGGTACCAGATCTATTATATTAGTAGAGTACAGAAATAATGCATAGAATAATACCGAGATAGCAACAAAATACAGAAATATTGCATAGATAACAACGGAGCAACAAATTATATGGAACCACAACACGAGAACTATACCTTTATTGATAGGAAACAATGTTCACTTGCCTCTTCGAGGGGGAAACCTTCAATAGATCAGAGCTCTATTACAATAATTTTCCAAGACAAAACTTATCATACCCTCTACTCTTATTTATACTAAATCAATCTATCCAAAAGAACAATCTAGAGGAAGATCTTTCTAGAAGCGGAAGCTTCTATTAGGTCTTCTTACAATTGACTATGTCCTCCTTATTTCTAGGCCTTATTAATATTGACCTTTATTACATGGAAATATATTATTCTACCCACTTGACGGGTTAGGCAGGTTAGGTCCCTAACAGTAATGAACCAACAACTAAAAGTGGTTGAGAAAGACTAAAACCATATGATTAAAATTTTTGTATGTTCCCCCTATTAGCTCAATGTACCATTTTGCTGCAACCCCCATGAGGGTGCGTTGAAACAGTATGAAACAAATAGAATCGTCATTAAGAGAATTGGATGATAAACAAAGATGAAAATTAGTAACATTGTCACCTGGATCCTCACCAGTCTTTCCTTCGAATTCTAGAATTTTCGAAGGAAGCTTGGTGGGGATAGGGGGCCATGACGGATCATGATGCACCGGGTCATTCATTAATATCGACAAATTTGGCAGATTAAGTGTGACCAGAAAAGGGATCTAGGGTTGCGACATCTGAGCCCATGCTCCCAAGAAATATTTGTGTTGAGGGATTATAAACCATCTAGGGTTCTGGTATACACCATGGCCCTATATTCCTTAGAGGATGTATGGGCACCATACATGTAGGGACGACATAATGAGGGTTATAAACATTACCCCCAGTTGGAGTGGCTCTAGGAAGTGGGTTTCCCATAGAATGAGATTGACTCCCTTTGGGTGGAAATATGGAGGATAGAAATGGATTTGTCATAACAAATGTGTTCATCAGAATTGACATGGAGGAGGAAGGGGGAAAGGATGAAATATAGGAAGTAGCTTGTCCACCTAGTTGAATAATCCATGTAGGAGAATTTATACTAGGATTAGAACCAAGAGGAAAAGGAGGTTGGCTTCCAACCATAGGAGTCATTTGGGGAATATGAGCTCCACCAAATGAGAGAGGAGTATGCATAGGAGCCATGCCCCCAGGTCCAAGACTATGATTTGAATTCTTTGTTGGAATGGAGGATGAAAGTTGTGATGTCATATTTGGCATACCAAAAGAGAAAGGGTTAGAAACCAAAGGTATGGACTGAGAATTGTATCCAGACATACAAAAAAGAGACCAGAAAGGGTTCGTTATTATGGATTGAGTAGCAKCCATGGGCCAGATAGGAGTAACGATGAGAACCTCCATCACTACGATCGTTCTGGTTGAAGGATTCAAAGGAATCCCATTAAATAAAGTATGTATAAGAGTTGAGAGACTCCTAGTGTCATTCGGACTCAAATCAGTACTCATAATTGTATAATCACAAGTCTGGTAGGTGGAGGCATGTGTACCACATTTAGTAACTTTATGTATTTTAGAAGGAAAAGACTCAATATGATGTGGTAACTTTACAAAATGGTGAGACCTTTGAGGAAGATGGTTTGGCTCCATGATGGCTCAAGACTCGAGATACAAAACCAAATCCTAGGGCCAACTAATAATCATAGAGCACACCAAAATAAACAAAAGGGACAAATGCACACAAACATGATATAGTATCTAAAAAGGGGCCTCCCTCACTAGAGTAGGTATGTCTCACCCAAGAGGGGCATGAGACTCCCTTCAAAATATTGGAGGTATCAGAATCAGTTATAATGGCCCTCGTGGGCTTAACAACATAGTTGGTCAGATTCCCTCAGAGAGGTAATCCTCCATAAAGGTTGTCTGTTGTCTGACCCTTATCTAACTCAGGGTACTTACAGAATACCCCCTGCAAGTAACCTATATGGATACCTATGTCAATCAACTAGAGCCACCATGATATAACCAATGCGCAAGAGAACAATCGTAAGTTAGGTCTACTATAGGGGAAGGGTAAAAAATATCGAAATCTTGAAAGAACCGCCTCTCGTGGAGGTAAAGGTACTAGAAAGACCCCCAAATACGAATATATCCCTAGAAATATCTATGACGCTAAGAAGGTATTAGAGGGATATCTCTGCAACCAAATTCACACGACCTCATGCTTAACTGCAATGTGAGTGGAGCGTCCTGATGTCACTAATTACACAATGGATTTCACCACTCCCTGGTCAGACACATATGTTTAGTTTAATAGCCTTGGAGATGTTTACTCACAAAATCCTATTCCAAGGCCCTATATCCTACGCTTGTTTGTGTACTTTGAAAAATAAAATCATTTCTAATCAATTTTAGTTAATCAAAGTTACTTTTAATGGATTTTTTTACTCAAGAGATGTCGTCGTGAAACTTATAATATTATGACTCAAAATATCGAAGAAATGAATATGAACATAATGCTAAGTCCTAATATTAAATTCTCAAAATATGGTAAGCTTTTTAAAATGAAACTTTCGATGTAACTTCTACAATTTCAATAAAAATGCAATATTTCCACATGCATCAAGATCAATACTAAGTAACCAAAAGAGAAAATGCCATAATGGAAAATGAGATTTTTTTTTGTATTTTCGATATAAAGAAAATAAAATGCAAGGAATGAATAGCAGCTTCACACATAGACCCTACTTCAAGAAAAAAGAGACAAACCAAGCAGGATACTAAGAAGAAAACACTCAGACCAAGGTGCAAGGACAACCAATGAAAAATATGATAAGAAAGAATATCGTAAAAAAATTCAACAATAAGAAGGCTTCCTATCACTCTGTAAGCATTCAATAGTTAGGAAAGAGACCCAAGAAGACTCAACAACCAAGCAAACTCACCCAAAAAACACCAAACTCAACCAGTAAACCAAAAAGTTGATGTACGCGACTATTTGAGCAAAACTCGCATATGTACGCACCCTATAGAAGGACAACTTGCATATGTATGCGTCTGTCAAGGGAAAACCCACGTATATGTAGTAAAATACTTCCAGGAAAAGGATTATTCCAAGAAACTCGGATGCAAAGTAAAAATAGGCTATCAAGCAATCAAGCAACAAGGAAACGCAGGCTAATAGAGATAAAGTCAAGGAGAAAAACACTCCAAACCCCAAACAAAAAGATAATATTCCCCAGTATGGTCACTAATTCTGTTACGACAAAAATATCTCTATGGCATGGGGTAAACCACAACAAATGGAATGACTACAGAAATCAACTCTAATCCCAAGTATGCTATATAAATGAATTGTTAACAAGACAAGATCAAGAGCCTACCTTGTCCGGACGTTCGATGAAGACCATCGTTGAGCATGCAACTCAAAGCTTTATACCTGCAACTTGTCTTGAACAACCAAGATACGAAAGCATATTGTGATAATATATAATGTTATCATATAAAATAGCACAATCCATTAACATTCATGAAAAATACGCCCATGGAATAATAATTCAAATATTTGCAAGATATCAATTGGATGAGAAAAGCGTATTTCTATTAAAATAATCAACAAAATTATATAGGTGAAAAACTTCCATGTCGGCACATCTCAGAACTGAGAAACTAAGTCCCTTCCAACTAGTCCTCCACCACTTCAATCCTCCACCAAAGGCAAGCTCATATAAAGGAGACAATGAGTTTCTCCATCAAAGAAGGAAGATATTGGGGGTTGAACAATGAGTTCATACTTTAAAGGATAAAGGGATGTAGACTCAATGTGAAGTGCAAATTTATCTAGAGTATCTTTTCTCTCAAAAGTTGAATTCTCTCCCCCTCCATGTCTTGTATATGGCTCAATTTATAGCCTTCAAGTGGAATTGAAGGGTCGAGTCGAAATGTTTCCAGTATATGGAAGGTCAATGATCATGGATCTCATGACGTGACATGGAAACATGAAACAATTTTTACTTTTGAGCACCAAACCCAATGTACGCATGTTGTAGTGGTGCAACCTGTGTATACACATGTTGTCTAACTAGTAGGGTGCATATATGTGAAAAAATATGTTTTTTTGGCTCTGGAAGGTACAAAAAGGGGACTTCAAGTCTACATAGGGAAATGGAAGGCAATCCAAGCAAATTGAATGGGGTCAGGACAAATTTTCTATAACAACTTATCAACTTGTGAGCCTGCCATGTGTCTCTCTTAGAGCCTACCACTTGTCTCTTCAGGGTTGACTTGAACTTTAATCAGCCATAACTTTTGCATACAATGGTCGTTTCACGCGTCATTTTCACCGTTGGAAATTTGATGACGTGCTCTTCATAATGATGTCATTTTCTATAAATTTTGAGATGATCAAATTTTGAGCATTTCTGATCCCTTATGGACCCCTGTGAGTGTTCCATATCCTCCTGGACCTCTGTGAGCATTCCTGGATAATTCCTCCCCACTGGGAGGCTTTTGGACCTCCAAAAGGTTTATATTAATTGAGGGAGATACCTCTCCACTTGACTTGTGTCTCTTCCCCATGTATGGACTACTTGGGTCATTACAATCAACTGAATAACAAGGATGAGTGATGAAATAATGTTTCTAACATAATAAATCATTCTCGAACTTCCACATCTACATGCATTCATATTTTCCACTACTTTCCATGCACAAAATATCAACAGTAGTAGAGAACATATAGATGCTACTGATAATGAATTAACAACATTCTTGCGCTCCCTAAAAAAATCCTATCACCTGCATGTAATGGACTTTCATGTGGCAACTTTGGAGAATTTTGAAACACTTCATGACTAGGAGATAACTTGACTATTTCATTATCATATCTGTCACTTGATTTTGTAGAGATCTTAGAAACAATATTGTTTGCATTCATAATACCTACACCTGTGATTTGTGTCTCGTCACCTGTTTCGGATCCCAAATATTGTTGGAGTTTGAAAACAACCTTTTTTTTTCCCTTTGCCTCCATACTTTTTAGGCCTTAATTAAGGATGCAACTTCCAACAATGATAATCATCATGTCCTCTTTTCTTGCAATGAGTACATGTGAGATTTGCTTCTTCCTTCTTTACTATAGATACCTGTTTGTCTTTTCCCTTGTTCTTACTTCCCTTTTTCTAAGAAAAATCCTTGGAGGAACCATCTTTAGCATCCTTCCCCCTGGATTCAAGATGTATAGATTGAACACGTAATTCATCAAAATCAACGAGATTTAACAAAAGAATAGTATTACTAATGTAACTATGAAAAGCACTAATGTATTACAGAAGGGTTTCCATAGAATGCAATGAAATATTTAAAGCCAACTATTTCTTCCTAAAGTCCTCAGTAACATCCTACACATTCTATCCTTTTCCTTGCCTCAAATATTGCCATTCCATAATTTCTTTTTGTTGATATGCCAAAGGATAAAATTGTTTCCTTTAATGAAACTAAGAATCCTGACCAAGAACAAAGAATCGTACCACTCTTTTGGATACCTTCCTAAAGTTTACTTTCCCACCAAAACAACATTGTGCCTTCAAGGTGAAGAGAGGCCAATTGAATATTTACCTTGTCTTCATCAATATACTGAACATGATAGTAAACTTCCATTTGTTGAATCCAATTGTCTAGCTTCTCTGCATTAGGCTCGCCATTATACATGAGTAAGTTAAACTTGGCATCCAACTTTAACAATTGAATTTTTGAAGAAATTTTCCTGTGCAGAGATGAGGGTGGAGAAGTGGAAGGAGATGAAGGTGTGGAAGGAGGTGAAGAAGGAGGTATTGAAGGAGGTGGAGAAGAAGGAAGATAATTTTCTTTCTTAACTTGTCCATAAATTTCTCCTTTTCGTAATCCTCTATCACTATAAAGCTCTTCCACCACTGTCTTCATCTAATTAAAGGCATTGAAGAAATATTATTTGGATTCATAAGGACCTATTTTCCTTGGTGAATCCATTTCTTCTCTTCGACTGAATCTCTTTGAACCAATCTCTGGATTATAACTCTCAAGTTTTCCTTCACCATGCTTGTGTTTAGCCCCTATAATAATTCTCCTGTCAAACCTTCTCTGATACCACTTGATCCGAAAATGGATTAGAAATAATACACCACCAGATCTGAACTGAGTGTCTCTAATATCACTTGATCCTCAAATAGTATGAAGTATGATACCACATTGTTATTCCAAGATTCTTTTATTGACAATGCTTATAGCATGGAAGTGACTTATCTTACTTAACCAAACACTTCAACTAATGAACATAACTTTCATAATCATTCATACATGAACATATACATAATCACATGAAAGAAATAATTGTGTTTCACAATGACCTTCTTGCATTTTACTCAAACAAAATTACAAATGTCAAATTCAACACCATCTCAGAAAACCGAATCCAATGTCCATAAACACTATATATTTCTTTACAAAATGCCCAAAGGCTCTCTTACAACTCACAAATCCCAAATTTGCATAATTATGGCTTACAAATTAGTGTTACGATTGTCACCATCGACTCCATCTTGGAAAACCAGTTTCGATGACTATAAATACCCTATAACTCTCAAAACACTACAAAATTGACTTCAAAAGGAAAATGAGCATATCTTTAGTACATGAGAATGTTGTGTTCAAAATCACAAAAGAAAATTGTGTGAAATACCAAAAATATTGTGTAAAACACAAAAACGTTTTGTGTAACACAAAAATGTTTTGTGTACAATGTGTTGGGGTGTGTTCCATTAAATAGGCCACCCCTCTTAACAAAATCCCAAAATTAGTGGTAACTTATTACTATTTTTAGGAGGAATCCCACTAAATATGGAATATTGGCATCATAATAAATATTTTAGTTATTGTTTATTTTAACAAACCATATTCATGGCTTATTGGTTGGTAGAGAGTAAGTTAAGTGGTTGTATGGTTGGGGTCATGGGTTCCATTCCCATTGACCTCAATTAATTTTGTTACATATACTATATATAGTATATACTTAAAAATCCACACATACTTTTAAATGGTTGTTATAATATATGTATTATATCATAAAAAGTGAATTTCTACGTGATCCCAAATGAATATAAGCCAATGAAGGATCACCACATGTTAAGACCTAGTTGGTCTACTTATGTGTCACATTTCTAACTATGGTAATTTTGTTACATATACTATATATAGTATATACTTAAAAATCCACACATACTTTTAAATGGTTGTTATAATATATGTATTATATCATAAAAATTGAATTTCTACGTGATCCCAAATGAATATAAGCCAATGAAGGATCACCACATGTTAAGACCTCGTTGGTCTACTTATGTGTCACATTTCTAACTATGGTTGGACCATATTTTCCACTTGTCACCAAACCATTGGATCACTTAGAGGTACAATCTACCACATCAACTACCAACAATCATGTGCCACATAACCTATATAGTGCCACTTGTCAATATCTGGAGCTGCCACTTATCAACTTGTGAGCCTGCCATGTGTCTCTCTCATAGGTTTCCACATGTCTCTTAAGGGTTGACTCAAACTTTGACCAGCCATAAATTTTGCACACAATGTTCATTTGACGCGTCGTTGTCATCGTTGGAAAGATGATAACGTGCTCTTCATAATGATGCCATTTTATAGAACTTTTTATATGATTAAATTTCGAGCATTTATGATCCCTTATGGACCCCTATGAGCGTTCTAGATCCTCCTGGACCTCTGTGAGTATTCCTGGATCATTCCTCCCCACTGGGAGGATTTTGTACCTCCATAAGGTTTATATTAAATGGCGGAGATGAATCCCCACTTGACCTGTGTCTCTTCCCCATGTCTGGACCACTTGGCTCATTACAATCATCTAAATAACAAGGATGAAGGATTAAATAGTGTTGATAACGTAATAAATCATTCTCGGACTTCCACATCTATATGCATTCATATTTTCCACTACTGGCCATGCACAACATATCAGCAGTAGTAGAAAACATATAGATGCTAATGACAATGAATTAACAACATTCTTGCACTCCTTGACAAAATCCATGTCACCTGCATGTAATGGACCTTCATGTGGAAACTTTGGATAATTTTGAAACACTTCATGACTAGGAGATAACTTGACTATTTCATTATCATATCCTTCACTTGATTTTTTAGACATATTAGACACGTTCTTGCTTGTATTCACAACACCTACACCTGTGAATTGTGTCTCATCACCTGATTCAGATCCCAAATATTGTTAGACTATGACAATAACCTTTTGTTTTCCTTTGCCTCCATACTTTTTAGTCATTAATTCAGGATGCAACTTCTAATAATGATCTTCATTATGTCTGATTTTCTCACAATGAGTACATGTGAGATTTATTTCTTCCTTCTTTATTGTAGCTATATGTTTTTCTTTTCCCTTGTTCTTACTTCCCTTTTGCTAAGAAAGCTCCTTGGAGGAACCATATTTAGAATCCTCCCCCCTAGATTCAAGTTGTACAACTTGAACACATACTTCATCAAAAGCAGTGGGATTTAACAAAAGAAGACGAATGTAACTATGCAAAGCACCAATGTATTTAAGAAGGGTTTCTGTAGAATGTAATGAAATATTTAAAGAAAATTCTTTCTTCCTAAAATCATCAGTAAAATTTTTCACACTTTGTCCTTTTCCTTGCCTCAAATATTTCCATTCGATAATTTATTTTTGTCGATATTCCAAAGGATAATTTTTTTTCCTTAATGCAGCTTTGAGTTCTGACCAAGAAGAGAGAATCTTACCACTCTTTTGGATATATTCATGAAGTTTACCTTCCCACCAAAAAAATAATGTGCTTTCAAGGTGAAGAGAGGCCAATTGAATCGTTACCTAGTCTTCATCAATCTACTGAAAACGATAGTAAAATTCCATTTGTCGAATCCAATTTTCTAGCTTCTCTGCATTAGGCTCCCCATTATACATGGGTAAGTTAAACTTGACATCCAACTTTAACGATGGATTTTTTGAAGCAATTTTCCTACACGGAGATGAGGGCGAAGAAGTGGAAGGATATGAAGGTGTGGAAGGAGGCGAAGAAGGAGGTATTGAAGGAGGTGGAGAAGGAGGAAGATCATCTTCTTTCTTAACTTGTCTAGAACTTTCTCCTTTTCATAATCCTCTCTCACTTTAATTATCTTCCACCATTTTCTTATTCTGATTAAAGGCATTGAAGAAATATTCTTTGGATTCATAAGGACCTATTTTCCTTAGTGAAGTCATTTCTTCTCTTCGAGTGAATCTCCTTGAAACAATCTATGTATTATAACTCTCAAGTTTTCCTTCACCGTGCTTGTATTTATCCCTTGTAAGAATTCACCTGTCAAACCTGCCCTGATACTACTTGATCCAAAAATGTATTAGAAATCATACACCACTGGATCTGAACTGAGTTTCTCTAATATCACTTGACCCTAAAATAGTATGAAGTATGACACCAGTTTATTATTCCGAGATTCGTTTAGTGATAGTGATTATATCATGGAAGTGACTTATCTTACTTAACCAAACACTTCAATTGATGAACTGTTGGCCCTTGACCAAGTTTTGAGGATCCTTGGTCATGTGTGACCTATTTTTGGGACTTCAACAGGCTGTCGAAGGTGGAGAGAAATACGAAGAGGATATTGTAGGATCTCGTCCCCTTTTAGGGCCCTTTTTTGGATTTGGGATTATGTAATGGGTATGGGAATGTTGGCCCATGGATTTACCCATGCTTAGGCCTATTTTGTATGTATACATATATGATAAGGTGATGTAGTGAGTATGAATGGATAAGTTCTAGAGTTGGATCTGTGTGATCAAGAGTTGTAAGTTCTTTGGTGCATACTATGTGAGACTTGTAGAGCTAAGTGCAAGTCATCATAAGAGACTGTGGAAGGATGTATTCTTAGATCTACTTGGGGAAGGAGAATCTAGTGAGCTGCGCAGATCCCCTGTCCTTTGTGGAGGAGGTTTTTTTTGTCTTTGTGCATGTAACTGATTGAAGAAGCTAATAAAGAAGACAAATAATTGGTGGACGTAGCCCCAGGGTGGGGGTGAACCACGTACATGTTGTGTTGCTATGCTTTGTGCGATGTATTGATGTGTTTATGTGTTTATTTTCTTAGTGATTTAATATAGCTGAATGATCTGTTGATGCTTAGTGCTTAATAATATGGATGGATGTTGGATCTGACTTATATACATGTTCTTAGTTCTTGAATACCTTAGATCTGAATGAATACTGTGATACTCTATAATTAGGGTTTAACCGCGATGTAACTAAGACTGAATATAGATGAATGCTAATTGTTGAGTTCTCTGTCAAGTGTTAGAATCATAGATCTGTGTCCCAGCTAAGGTTGCATACATCTGAGTCCTACAACCACCCCTACCTCTACCTTGGGTGAGATTTCATCTACTTTGCAGGTTTTTCTGAAAGGGCCAGTAGTTAGGGTTTTGTTGGTGTGTTATTGTAGCGTTGAACCCTGGGTTTTCCCCTGTGCCAACAAATGGTTCTGTTGTCGGGACTGAAACTATGATTGCTGGGAACTGAGGAAAAATAATCTTGGTGCGAAGATCTAACCTGAAATTGTGAAAGATCTATGCGTAGATCTGTCTCCCTACTGCACATTATTCTACTTGATCTGTGAAGATCTGTGCCAAGAAGGGTCAGATTCAAAGAAAAGAGGTAATATCTGTAAGCTCTATGCTCTAATAAAGGTAAGAATAGTAAAAAAAAATAGATCTGGAAGCTTTGTGCTATGTTGAAAATAAGATTAGTGGAAGTTTTTGTTTCTAAAGTATGGATCTAGGTATGTTTGATAAGATTTGTCCTAGCTTGAAAACTAGGGCACTGATAGATGAAAGAATATTTGATATGAGTAGATCTGATAAGAATAGTGAAAGATATGTTATACCTATGCATAGAG
>SNQJ01S0154658.1:11368-22566 GCA_010110895.2 Picea sitchensis
GGTTATAACAATCAAATATGACACATACCATGATACCTCAGACCAATTACCTCATGGAGTAAGAGTCCTCTCTGATGCAGGTCCAAGCTGGTGGTGATGGAAACTGTTACTGCTGACAGGACAAATCTGATGAAGAAGAAGAGAGATGGGCCCTCCAGGGCCATGCTCAAGTCACTCCTTCTCTCAGTACTCCATGTCTAGGACCATGTGGGCCTCGAGACATGATCCCCTAGTTATCCCTAGATATCGGGGATAACATGAGGAATCCTATTTGAATTGATGCTTGAGACCTCCATTTGTCCATCAAGCCTTAGTGGATCTTCTTCATGCAAGTTTGTAGTAAGTGTGTGTGTTGGAACAAAGGACCACCGAAAGAAAGATTGCGGCATCAAGGTGATCTGGTTGTATCTTCTACTTTCATATTAATATAATACAGAGGCATTTCCCTTTCCCATAAAATCACTCTTATTTTATTACATAATTCCTTGATCATATGCATAGGTCGTCATTGAATATACTTTACTATATTCACTTTGGTTGGTTTGTGTTGTCTTGGATCTGATCTCGCAAGAGCACCAGAGTGAAGTAGTAACAACAAAAACCTAAGGAAGCGATATAAAGGTATGTCACTCGTTCCTCCTTTGGTAGTAAATTTAATGATAGTTGCTTAGGGAAAGCATCATGTCCTGTCCTTTTTTGTTCTAGATCCAGGTGGATCTAGGGAGATCTGTTAATGTTCGCATATACCGATTTATCCAATAACAATAATGTATTTCATGTCTCTTTACTAAATAAATATGTACATGATCCTAACTGTGTTATTGATTGACATCTGATTCAGATAGAGGTAGAGGGAGATTTTCAAGTTTAGCCAATGCAGGTATTGGACAGAAAGGTCAAAATGCTCCGGAATCGAGTTATAGAGCTAGTAAAATTTCAGTGGACCTGCTATGATCCTGAAGATGCTACCTGGGAGCATGAAGATTCCATGCGGGCAGAGTACCCGTAGCTTTTTGAATAAATTTTGAGATTTTGTTCTTTATTTTGTATATGCACTGAGGACAGTGCCAAAATAAGGGGGGAGGGGGGGTCTAGCACCCCAGGTTTTGAACCCCCATTTTTAAATAATGTATTGTTACATTGTTGAGAGGCCAGAGTGCCCAAACAATTATTAAAAGGCAAGTGTGCCCAAGAAATGTAATGTTTTGATCATTATTAATAATACATACGCCGTTGACTGCTAGACGAACAAGGACTAGAGTTATAAGGGGATATGATTCCACAAGAGAGGGGGGCTTGAGGGGATAAATGTTTATTTCTTATTTTAATTACCCTTTGGTCTAAGGGGTGTGGATCAATTACATGGGCTTCTTGGGGAAGGCCAAGAGGTTCTTGATTCCCCACGAATTACTTAAATCTGCCTCTGGTTTGATGGAGGGTTCGGCACATAGCTCATCGCTCATTTTTTCTCGTTCACTCCTTAACTCACTTACTCACTCGCTCATTCATTCAATCCTTACCTACCACTCATTTATCCATCATCACCTATGTCTTTGCTTGGGAAAGGAAACTGAACTGCTGAAGATTAGCCACAATATTTTTGGTTGCAGTGGTCGCTGGTGTGATCGAGCCATGACTTGAGGCTTGCATGTCTGAGATGTGTTTGCCTGTGTCCATTGTTGTTCACAGCTGCGAGTCCTGAGAGTTCCAGCATTGAGATTATGGACCAGTTGCGCTGCAGCCCAAATTAAGGAGAAGGACTTCCTAAGGAATTGTGTGGCAGAGAAGGGTGGAGGTCCATTCTCTTGGGTGGTGCAAGCTGGGTAGAAGAGAGTTGGGTACTTGTACTTCTGTGAGTGATGGGAAATCATGTGAGAGCTGAGAATTAACTGGTTTGGGAAGCCAAGTAACACTCTGAAACCGTCCTTGTGGATTCATAGCCCAGGCTTAGGGGTGACACTGTTGTTGAGATTTGGAACAATAATGTTTAAGATTGGGTGGAACGTCCTTGGTCTGTAGCCATTTGGTGTCTTATTTTATAAAGATAAGTGCTCTCTGTTATGGTATTATATACCTGTATATGAATGTATTATGTTGTGCATTTAATTATCGTTTAATTCAATCTTTAGAATATGCATACTTGTTGGCTATTTATGTGCATGTCATTAAATCATTTTCTTTTATGAATCCTTTTTTAAAATGGGTATCGATAAGAAAACGAAGCCCAAGGGTGGGATTGAAGGTCGTGTACCCTAGCCTATGGGTGGATGGGTATGTTACAACTTCATTGTTGAATTTCCACTGATGGCAAGGAGGCACAGCCCGATTGTCATGACAGTTGACACTCTGGCGAAGATTTCA
Source organism: Picea sitchensis (assembly GCA_010110895.2). NCBI lineage: Eukaryota > Viridiplantae > Streptophyta > Pinopsida > Pinales > Pinaceae > Picea > Picea sitchensis. The sequence goes on from SNQJ01S0154658.1 coordinate 13,730, forward strand.
CATTGTGTTCCTATGTGTACGACGCATCAGGCGCCAGGTATAGCTACAGTTTTCTTTTATTTTCAGCAAGATTTTGAGACTGCAAGATGTACCAAAGGAATCGTATCCGATAAAGGATTCGGTGTTGCAAGATGATTTTGAACAAATTTCCCAAGAGGCCTTGGGAACACCACTGAACCTTAGTGCAACATTTCCTTGATATGACAGGCTGACTGAAGGAATGTACCATTTTGGGAAGGTTGTGTTTCATATGTGTGTGTTGGACCAACATAAATGTTGGGAATAGTTATGGACGTTGGTTGAGTTTGTGTGCTACAATATCCATCAAAGCACCACTAAGATGGTGCCATTTTAGTTTTTTGATGGGTGACCGTGTCAGATGCCTTGGAGTTGGGATCGACTCGAGGATGGGGTCCTGGTAGGGCCATAAACGATCCAAGAATTGAAAGAAAAATTACAAACGTTATGAAAGGGGATGTAAGAAGCACGGTATCGATAGAAGGGTTTGTCGATTCACATCGCATCGACCATAATTATGAAGGGCCTAACGGCTAGTCGTCCCTCATTCTTTGAGGCACTGCACGATGTTTATCATGTATCTATGTGCGACTTTAGGTTAGTGATCCTATGCATATGATTGACTTGAGTTATTGACGGATGTTGGGCAATGGTGCACTCGCGGTGGATCCAATCCACTTCTAGACCATCGCATTTGACAACTGCAACGTCAAACTATCGATTAGGTCAAGGTCCAGTGGGACAATTTAATCCACACTCAACTACCTAGGAGGATGCATATGATATGTGTTAGCAGTTTCCATTTTTGTTTTTAGTTAGACATTTAGATATTGTCAAATACTTTATTCCTTCACTTGTATACTGTGAAACTTCGGGATGAAGTTTAAAACAAGAGGGGGTGTATGTAACATCCCGCTCTTGCATTCTCTTCTGATGTGACTTATTCCCTGAGGACACCTACGTCCAAGTGATCCGGTTCATTATGTGAACGACTGCTTCGCTTATGGATTCTAATGATGAGATTGTGATTTATGATGTTATGTTATGTTCTTATGTATACACAGGTGCTATTGATTGCTTTCTCCTAAGTGTGCATAATTCTTTATAGGTTGAGGATGCCGACGGCATTGATGGCCCTCGTTGGACTCCAAATCGAGTTAGGGATTGGACTGTTATGGTTTGAATGTTTTGATATTACATATGTGATATATGACTAGATATTGTGATGTTGATTTTTATCGCTGACAAGTTTCGTTGATGGATGCATGTTGACGATACATTTTTAATCAGACTCACATTTTGAGTAGAGGGGCCATGCATGACAACTAGAGATATTAAGGGAGAGGTGTGGCAGTATCCCTGTCACAGCCTACTAGCACTCCCGTCATGGCTCGAACTGTAGGTTAACGATTACCTAGTTCGAGAGATCCACAATGCCATGAGGGAAGACTGTGACAATCGCTCACGATGATTCTAAAGGGAGTGCAATAAGGCAGGGTCCTTATTCCTTAGAGGCCCTTAGTCTCCCACAAGGTCACCTAACGGAGTATTAACTCCAGGGGTTTGACGTCTACCAAATCAATCAAAAGGCAAGTGGCACCCTTGGAGGACGTAGTGCGTCTTTAAGGGCACATCGGGAAAATAAACAGGAATGCAAGAGAGTGGCACCCTTGGAGCATGTAGTGTGTCTTAAAGGGCACGTCACGATTTTTTAAACTTTGGTAAGTTAATAAAGCTAGTACCTAAAAAACTATGCCTCCTTAGGACCTGGTCGGCCTTAAAATGAATGGTGGTATGAATAAAGTTTAATAACTATTTTTCCCTTAAAAGTTGTCGCCGAGCCTAGTGAATTTAAAACCTAGGCCTAAGTAGAACATGTGAACCAAAAAAAAAAACCCTAAATGGACTTATAACCAGAATGGGGGGTAAAAAAAATTCAAACATTAATAATTAAAGTAAAATATTGATGAAGGATTAAATTAATAAAAGGGTAAATTTTTTTTTATATCTAAACTTGCTAAATCTGAACTAAGAAGAAAAGGGGAAACTTAAGAAAAATGGGAATGTCTAACATAGTAGGGAATCTAGTCTTTGGAACCTTCTAACTATGAACTCAACTAGGTTTTAAGAAAGACGCCAGTCATTTAAGAAATGTAAGGAAATAAAGGGACATCGAGGAGTGCTTTTAGGAACGCTTTTAAGTGGGTGAGGGAAATAGGCAAATTTGATTAATTAATAAATTTATTTTCTAGTGCAACTAAGGAATTGGGTGACATGTGTACGGGGGAGGTTTATCCTAATTAAATTTGATAAAAAAAATCTAAAGAGGGTTTGGGAAACCAATCACTAAGAAAAATCTATAAAAAGGATGGCAGAGGAGTAAGGGACGACTGGTAGGCATAAGGTTACGCTGCCGATATTTTTCTTGACTGATTTTATTGTCGGAGTTGGGATACCCAGCTCGATAGGGAGTGGTAGCTCGACCTTGCGAGGCAAGCTGTGAGCTAGATTTCTCTATGGGTTTTGTGTGCATGGCCTCTTTGCGGCTCGGGGGGCTCAGAGGGAAGAAGAGTACCCCTAGCGTTGGTTGGGAGGTACCGGTGAGGTGTCGGCGATTAGCGAGCAGGAGCGAGGAGGATCACCAGCGACCGAAGGACATCAACAAGCTAGCGTTGGTGATGGTAATTTCGATAAGTTAAACAGGTACTAGGTTAACGTCATGTGTATGGTTTAATTTTTGCAATTCTGATATCTTTTTATTTCACAATGGATCAATTTGTAATAAGGATTATATATGCAAATAGACGTCGTTTTATTTCTCTTCACTTCGCTATGGATCAATTAGTAATAAGGATTATAGATGTAAATTTTCGTCGCTTGTTTCGCAATGAATTTAATTGTAATCAAGATTATAGATGTAATTTGTTGTAGCTTTATTTCGCAATGAATCTAACTGTGATCGGGATTATAGATGTAATTTGTTGTAACTTTATTTTGCAATGAATCTAACTGAAATCAGGATTATAGATGTAATTTGTTGTAACTTTATTTCGCAATGAATCTATTTGTAATAGGGATTATATATGTAATCTGACGTCGCTTTATTTTTGCAATGGAACTAATTATAAGAGGCTGATTAGACTGTACTTATTGTCGCTTCATTTGTTCAATGGATTTAATTGTATTGAGCTCGAACTTGACACTTGACGTTACCCCCTGATTGAAATACATTGTGTATTGATGTGTTGACTGTCGGTGCTCCGTTGACGGGTAATTACCATTAGCCTTGGGCTTTACAGGCCATTTTTTTAATTTTCCAAGAAGACCCCGCGAGGGCACTCGGTTGCTCTGCGTTTAAGCTTTTGTGGTTCACCTTGTTGGTATTGGGCACAACTTCTGCCGGTATTTTTAATCACCACATTATCTACCTTCTAAAATGTCCACGCCCTTTTCATTTGCGAATTGGACGTTGAATGCCAGCTTATCCGTGAGTTGAATCACCTCAGCATTGATAAGTTTTTCCGCGCCTTCTGTTGCCCTGAACGTTTTTCAGTCACCCTGCGTCTCCTTAACGCCTGGCGCAATCCTTCTGCTCGGGTGTTGGGCTGTTGCTTCCGCATTTCTCTGCAAAAGATTCTAGCTAATGCCTGTGTGTGAGACACCGGAAAAATTCTTGTGATTACCTAACCGCCAGCTCTAACTGTTTAACCGTACCTTGGTGACTCAAGAATTCTGGGTAGCTGCTTCCAAGGCTTTATTTATCCATTTCGCTTCGTATTCTTTCCCCAACGCTACGGTAATGTCCTGATTGACATGTAGTGAAAACCTCCCTTCTTCTCTCCCTGAAAGCTTGGAACACTGCACTAAGAAGTGATCATCTGCGCGTCCTTCTCATTCACGAAGTCAACCATCCTTTCTGTATCTCTTTACCGGGAAACCAGTACGGTCGTCGTTGTAGTTCTTTGAAGCTCATTTAGGTTTTACGCAACTGTAACTTTATTGCGTGAATGGGTAAAACGCCATTTCTGTTGCATACTTGATCTTCCTCTCGAAGTTTGCAGCACGCAAACCCTCACCTGCTAGTTTCACGGGCACACCAGTGACCACAGGAAGGGGTATCTCTTTCCCGATTTCTCTACCGTGCACTCCAGAATGTGTTGGGCACCTTTTCCTCAGGGGACTCGCACCAGCTACCCGACAGTTGTTTTCTCGTACTGAGCGAATTGGTCAGTTCCTCCTTCTAAGTGAAATTTATTCCTACCACGAGATTCGCTGCCCGTTGGCTCAGCGAATCACTCCCTCACACGCCGATTTAGCTGCATTGCTCAGCGTTATTCCCTGCGGCCTTTTGGTTCGCGTTTTGCCAGGAGTCGATTTCCTGGACCCGGGGTAATTAAAGGTGGAAACTGTCTTGCTCCTTCCAGCGCCTGATTTAAGGGTACTGTTATATGAAGGATGTTGCCTTTGTTTGTGTTTAAATTATTGTTTTTATTGTCTCCATCTTGAAATCGACGTAAAAAATTTAAGCTTGGCTTATCCCCAAGTATTTATTGCATGCGTACTTACCTCGTTACTCTAATGCACTTGAAATCCCTTACCTTTGATGGTAATAATATTATTTAATTGTGACTAAGGAATTCGAGATTCTTTATCACAGTGGTTTTCTTGTTTAATTAAATTTTCTTTTTAAATTATGGTCCTACATCCTGCAATCCCTTGGTCTAGGTGTCCTTCCTTCTTTATATAATGCTAAGTGGCTTGGGTTAATTACTTTTTGAGATGATCTAGATGGTCTTCCACTTAATCAGTGTTACATAGCAAACACGATGAATGACAATGGTTGGGCCTTCTACTTGACTGGTCATCTTATTAAATTTAAGGTTGACCTTCACGTACGATGTTAAGGCGTTACCTGTGCGGGGAGTTCATTGCGCCACACTCATTGGGTAGCATCCAGGGTTCAAAATTGAACACGTTAGAGCCAGTTTGAAGTGCCCGTCATTTAATTTTTTCAAGAACAAAATCTTAGACTCTCAATTCTTCCAACTTCCAACTTCCAAGTCAGGAATAACCTGTGGGTTCCAGTTGTCACTGACACACTGTCACTATTCTATTTCACTTAATAAACGTAAAGATGAAAAGATTGTATTGTTGTCCGAGTCTCGAGGTTCTTAAAATAACACATTTTTCGAGGAAAACTTTGAATTTGGATGGTGGACCGTTCCCTAATCCCGCTGAATCGAAGAGTTTAAGCTCAAAAGCTTGTCGCTAGTTTTAGAGAATTTCTTCCCTGATCAGCCAAGTGCACCCAAAGCCTCTCTAGAGAATTCCAATGCCCTCTTAAACATTCTCAGCGTGTGTCATCGATGGGCTAATTTTTTGGCAGTGGACTTCTTTCAGGTGCAATTTATCACTTTATTTTTTCAATTTACATAATCTTCAACCTTGGTGGTTGTTATGATATACACATAGAGGTTAAATTTTATTGATCCATTTTAAACTCAGGTTGTTGCGTTCACATCATTTTCTGATTATTGTTCTATTTTTCTTTTCACAACAATGGGGTTTTGTTTTTAGTGTAGATGAGATGGATTTTGAAAATGCTATGGGGTTTTGTTTGTTTTTAGTCTAACATTTTTTGGTCATGGTTCTATTTTTCTTTTCATAGCAATGGGGTTTTGTTTTTAGTGCAGATGAGATGGATTTTGAAAATGCTATGGGGTTTTGTTTGTTTTTAGTCTAGATGGGATGGATTTTGAAAATGTTTTTTTTATTTAGTTGTTTTAGTTTGTTTTTAGTCTAGATGGGATGGATTTTTATTTAGTTGTTTTTTTATTTAGTTGTCTAGTTTGTTTTTAGTGTAGATGAGATGGATTTTGAAAATGCTATGGGGTTTTGTTTGTTTTTAGTCTAGCGTTTTTTTATCATGGTTCTATTTTTCTTTTCATAGCAATGGAGTTTTGTTTTTAGTGCACATGAGATGGATTTTGAAAATGCTATGGGGTTTTGTTTGTTTTTAGTCTAGATGGGATGGATTTTGAAAATGTTTTTTTATTTAGCTGTTTTAGTTTGTTTTTAGTCTAGATCGGATGGATTTTGAAAATGTTTTTTTTTATTTAGTTGTTTTATTTTGTAATTGATATAATTGAGTTTTTTTTGAGGTGGTAAAATGTATCATAATTTACTTGTTAGTTAAGAGTGAACTACATTTATTATTAATTATTCAGTAAGTAAATAAAGATTGATGCATCATTTTTATTGGAAGAAAATCATATCGCTTAAAATAATCCATTCCCAATAAGAAACATCAGAATTGATATCCCTAAACTAGATTCACATAATAAATCATTTTCTAGTTACTGTTGATTATTTCTTTTTACTACAATGGTTTAAAAATGTATTTTGTTTTTATAGTAAGTAAATAAAGATTGATGCATCATTTCTATTGGAAGAAAATCACACCACCTAAAATAATCCATTCTCAATAAGAAACAGACTTGCAGAATTGATAAAAATGTATTTTGTTTTTAGAGCAGATTCTTCTAGTTGTTTTGTTAAGTAATTTAAATTCTTTTATCTTTATTTAGTTGTTTTATTTTGTAATTTAAATTTTTCTATCTTTTATTTAGTTGTGTATTGAAATTAGATTTATTTTTGGAAATTAGTCATTTAGTTGTGTATTGATTGAGTTGTTTTGTTTTCTAACTGACATTTACATTTTTTAGATTAATCATTTGCCATCTGTTCAGATAGCATCTTATTTTTAGTTGATGTGAAATTTTTCATTTTATAACCATGATTAAAAAGTGTTTTTACTATATTTTAATTAGCTGTGTTTTGTTTTGTAATTAACGTTTACTTGTTTTGTTTTTTTAATGCATAGACCACTTTGCTATGTTTATATAGTAGATAATTTTCTCATTATTAGCAGAATTTTTTTAAGGATGATAAAAAATTAGTTGTTCTCTCTTTTGTTTAACTATTCTATCTTTTATGTGGGGATTTCTTCTATAATTGATATTCACTTTTCTTGACATAATGGTAAGCTTTTATGATAGTTGACAAACTAGAACTTCTCTGTAAACACGGTTAAGCTGCATCTCTGTAATATGCATTCTACTTTGGTTTTATGCATTGGTGGTTCATTCCCGCCGGATGATTGACAACGGCGCCCAAGAATGGTGGGAAAGGAGTTCTGCACTTGTTGGTGTAGAGTCGAACCAGGTCATCATGTTCTACCAAACCCGGCGGATGGACATCTTGTAGGAACCCAAACGAGGCTCGACCCCTCAACCGCAGAATGCGCATGCAAGACCCAACAGATGGACATCGTGCGGGAGCCCAAACGAGGCTTGATGCCTCGACCCAGAATGCGCATGCAGAGGGTAATTTATGAGGGAAGTCTTGAGGAACATATACTTTCTACCATTGGTTTGTCATCTTCAAACCCTCGTGCAGAGCTTGCACACGAAACATGAAGGTCCTCTGGCTACATAACGTGAAGGGACTTGATAGAATATGGATTCGTGTAGGAAAGAAGAGCAGATGCGGTCTCATTGGTGGTGCAGAGCAAAGAGAGGAACCCCACCATTCCCACCATCAATCTCTTATCTCGAGTGGGCAAGAAATAGGTATCTATACTGATTATGTCTATTCATGATAATACTAATGTCTTATCCTTTTGTATTCAAACTAAACATAACAGAGCAGAGAACTCTTGCAAAGCAGACAAAATAGGGTAATGGGTTGCTAAGCTCATTTTTTTAAAAATTTCTCTTATTGCTATTTATTTTGTTGTTGTTTTTGCTATGTCAATGGTTATTTCTCTATTGAGTACAACATGTCCATGCTTTAATTTTTTCTCTACTTGCAACGTGTTTCTAGATTTTGGATTTTTTAGTTTTGTTTTTGTATTGCTTGCATTTGGTTTCACATGGGAGATGAGATGATAGTTTGCTTGGTTAAACCCTGTATCTATGTGCTTGTAGATGTAGAAATATTGTGGAGGGGCATCGGTGAAGGCTAGGTAGTCTGCAGAAGAAAAACACTATCAAATCTACTCTGAAGGATTCTTATTCAAGGTATTTCTCATTTATTCCCCACTAGACTAGATTAAGAGCCCCTAAAGAATCTGTGTTATATTTTATTAAAAAAATAGAAGAGTTGTTATAGAAACTTCGAAAAAAAAATTCCTTAGGGATTTGGGGATATTCTTCCGATCTACTTTGCTATCTTGGTAGGAGTATCCAATTTTGGAACTGTATAGTATTCATGTTTGCAATATTTTCTTGTTTCAGTGTTCAAATTTCACTATTTATCCAAGTTTGGATATAGAAAATGAAAACACAATGTGATCTATGTGATAGGTTAGTCTTTGGTTTAGATACTGATAATTTTTTCCTTGAATTTTAAATCTTATTCTTTAACTTGCAGATGTAATATTTCTACATGTATTTTCCCTGTAATATTTGTACATGTATTTTTCCTGTTTTGGTATTTCTTGAGCTTTGTTGCCATGAATATTTTTTCTTTTTTAATCAAAGAAACTTGATGGTCATATTTGTCTCATGTTTTATTTACTATCTTTATTTTTTAATAATAAATTTTGACTGGTTGTTAAATTTAGAAAACATTTTTGCCTCCAAAATTATGCATTTTAACAAGTGCATTTGCTACATTATTTATGTTCACTTTTTTAGGAGCATGTATAAAATCATTTTCCAAGTAATTTCATTTGCTGCATTATTTTTGTTCATTTTTAAGGATCATCTATAAAGTCATTTTCCAGATAGATAGTCATCTAAGTTTTAACACTAATA
>SNQJ01S0154658.1:22576-35190 GCA_010110895.2 Picea sitchensis
CTAAGATAAGAACAAATTCTCACGAGCTCCATAGTGTAACTAGGCGTTGGTCAATTCCTAAAATGCCATGGGATGAAAGAGTGTGTCACCTTTGTGACACAAAGAAGGTTGAAGATGAAAATCACTTTCTCTTAGATTGTCCAGCCTATACCCATATTAGATCTCATTTTCAAAATATTTATCACACTACCAACCTTCCTAACCTCTTCACTCAAAAAAATTATGGTGATCTTGGAAATCTTCTCTTAATCCGTTTTTAGCACAGAAACAAAATTCTAAAGAATCACAAGTAATCACTTACCCTATTAAGGTCCGATATACTGATTCGGCCTTAGTGGACATTAATCATCATCATCATCATTATGAATTTGACTCTTACAATCATCGTTATACAAGTCACTCTTTACAAACAGTTCCACAGCTTCGTATTGATGGTGAGATAAAACCATGAGACAAACTCTCTCTAACTTTACATAAACAAAAATTAAAACAAGACCAAAAATCCATTCATAAAAAAATATGTAAGAGTATCAAATATGTAGGAGTATGGTCCTTAATATCATGAACAAGAAAAAATAATTGCTCCAAAATGAGTGCTTTCTTTGATAATTGATCATCTATTTGGTTGAATTCTCGGTCGACATGAGCAAAGGACACCTCTTCAAAAACTATTTTCCTTTCCATAATCCTATTGAAAATAATCCCCAGCTCCAAGATAGAAATGTTAATTTTACCATTTACCCAGTCCATCAAAAGTTTGGAGTCATGAAAGACCTGTAGCCTCTTAACCTGCCTGTCCACTGCAACCTTAATTATGATCCAGATGGCATAGAGTTTTTCTCTATTGTTTGTGCCAAAACCTGCCCAATGTTGTATTATACCTTATATTTGAGTTGTGCAAGTTTTAGGGTATGTTATTTATCATAGTAGACCTAGTCATGTTGTTTATTTTGCAATTGCAAGTTTAAAAAGGGAGGTTGTGCAAAAAAAGGCAAAGTTTGCATTATAATTTGCAAGATATAAATTGTACTAAGTGACTGAATGAAAATGCATGCCCAAGCTTCCATGTAGTTCCAAAATTTGTTTTATAAGTTACAATATGTAGTTACATAAATGGTAAATTTACCTATGCATCTAAAGTTCAATAGAAGAATAGGAGAGGTTTATTTTATGCACCTAGAATTGGGATTTCATGTAAATTTGAAGGAAACATTGCCTCATCCTCAAATGCATGCCCTAGTGTCCAATTTGAGCCAAATTTGGTGGTTCATCTTGATTAAGTTGTACTTTGTGATTTTACACTTTTCTATAAACTTATATTGGCATTTTGAGACATAAACCTACCTGGTGTGCATAAATGATACAAATTGCATTGTAAAACCAAAGTGCCAAATTGTTAAAGTTGGATACATTAAACTGCCTACCCAAAGTTGGATAAGGATCAATAATTTAGGATTTAATTTTTAAATTGATCATTCCAACATTTATAACCTGTTTCTTCAATTAGTAGTGCATTTATACTCCAAATAGTATGATTTCTATGCACAAAGATTCATGGAATTTTGATGAATGGGAGGATGGTGGGTTAAGAGATAAACCAAGTTCAATTTTGCATTAAGAGTCATCAAAGACTCTTCTGTGTAAAAATAGGCAAGAGATGCATATTAAAACCCTAGAAATGCAAAAAATGTTTGTAAAAAGTAACTCGATACATGTTGTATTATTCTTTAGATTTGAGTTGTGGAAATTGTTGGGGATGTGGTTTATCATAGTAGACTTGCTCACATTGTTTATTTCATAATTGCAAGTTTAAAAAGAGTGGATGTGCAAAAATGGAAAAGTTATCCCTGTAATTTTCAAGGTATAAAATGTAGTAAGTCAATAAATGAAAATGCACGCCCAAGCCTCCCTCTAGCTCCAAAAGTTGTTTTATGAGTTTTAAGATGGATTTACATAAATGAAAAATTTACCTATGCATCTAAAGTTCAATTGAATAACAAGAGAGGTTTATTTCATGCACCTAGAATTGGGATTTCATGTAAATTTGAAGGGAAAACTGCATCAGCCTCAAATGCAGACCCTAGTCTCCAATTTCAGCCAACTTTGTGGTTCATCTTGCATAAGTTGTAGTTTGTGATTTCACACATGTCTTTAAACTTATATTGAAATTTTGAGACATAAACCTATCTGGTGTGCATAAAGGATAAAAATTTAATTGTAAAACCAAAGTCCTAAATTGTTAAAGTTGGCGATATTAAACTGCATGCCCAAAGTTGGCTAAGGATCAATAATTTTGGATATAAGATGCAAATTTACCATTCCAACATATATAACATATTTTTACAATTAGTAATGCATTTACATTCCAAAAAGGATGATTTCTATGCATAAAGATTCATGGAATTTTGATGAATCGGAGGATGGTGGGTTAGGAGACAAACTAAGGTTAGTTTTTCATTAAGAGTCATAAACGATTCTTCTGTGCAAAAAAAGGCAAGATATGCATAGTAAAACCATGTAAATTCAAAAAGTGTTTGTAAAAAGTAACCCAATGTTGTATTATACCTTAGATTTGAGTTGTGCAAGTTGTTGGGGATGTGTTTTATCATAGTAGACATGCTCATGTTTTTTATTTTTCAATTGTAAGTTTAAAAATGGTGGTTCTGAAAAAGAGGTAAAATTTTCCTTGCAATTTGCAAGATATAAACTGTACTAAGTCACTAAATGAAAATGGACACCCAATCTTCCCTGTAGCTCCAAAAGTTGTTTTATATGTTTTAATTAGATGGAGTTACATAAATGGTAAATTTAACTATGTATCTAAAGTTCAATTGGAGAACATGAGAGGTTGATTTCAAGGAACTAGAATTGGGATTTCATGTAAATTTGAAGAGAAAATTGCCTCAGCCTCAAATGCATGCCCTATTATCCAATTTGAGCCAACTTTGGTGGTTCATCTTGCATAAGTTGTAGTTTGTTATTTCATACATGTCTATAAAGTCATATTGGCATTTTGAGACATAAACCTAATAAAAAAATCATTGTAAAACCAAAGTGTGAAATTGGTAAAGTTGAATATATTAAACTGCACACCCATTTTTTTCTAAGGATCAATATTTTATGATTTTATCTGTAAATTGATCATTCCAATAAGTATAATTTGTTTGTACAATTACTAGTGAATTTACACTCCAAAATGATGATTTTTGTGCACAAAGATTCATGGAATTTTGATGATTCAGAGAATAATGGGTTAGGAGATAAACCAAGATCAATTTTGCATTAAGAGTCATAAAATATTCTTCTATGCAAAAATAGGCAAGAGATGCACAGTAAAACCCTGGAAATGTAAAAATTGTTTATAAAAATTAACACAATGTTGTATTACACCTTAGATTTGAATTGTGCAAGTTGTTGGGGATGTGGTTTATCATAGTAGACTTGCTAATGTTTTTTATTTTGCAATTGCAAGTTTAAAAATGGTGGTTTTGCAAAAGAGGTAAATTTTTTCTTGTAATTTGCAAGGTGTAAATTGAACTAAGTGAGTAAATGAAAATGCACTCCCAAGCTTCCTTGCAGCTCCAAAAGTTGTTTTATAAGTTTTAATATCGTGTTACATAAATGGTAAATTTACCTATGCACCCAAGTTTAAATTGAAGAACATGAGAGGTTGTTTTCACACACCTAGAATTGGGATTTCATGTAACTATGAAGGGAAAACAACCTCAGCCTCAAATGCACGCCCTAGTCTCAAATTTGAGCCAACTTTGGTGGTTCATCTTTCATTAGTTCTAGTTTGTGATTTCCCACATATCTATAAACTTATATTGGAATTTTGAGACATAAACCTACCTAGTGTGCATAATGGATAACAATTGTATTGTAAAACCAAAGTACCAAATTGTTAAAGCTGGTTGTCTTAAACTTCACACCTAAAGTTGGCTAAGGATCAATAATTTAGAATTTAAGTTGTAAATTGATCATTCCAATATGTATAACCTGTTTGTACAATTAGTAGTGCATTTACACTCCAAAAAGAATGATTTATATGCACAAAGATTCATGGCATTTTTATTATTCAAAGGATGGTGGGTTATAAGATAAACCAAGGTTAGTTTTGTATTAAGAGTCATAAAATACTCTTCTGTACAAAAATAAGCAAAAGATGCATAGTAAAACCCTAGAAATTAAAAAATTGTTTGTAAAAAGCAACCCAATGTTGTATTATACCTTAGATTTGAGTTGTGCAAGTTGTTGGGGATGTGGTTTATCATAGTAGACCTACTCATGTTGTTTATTTTACAATTTCAAGTTTAAAAAGGGTGGTTGTGAGAAAGAGACAAAGTTTTCCTTGTAATTTGCAAGGTGTAAATTGTACTAAGTGAGTAAATGAAAATGAACGCCCAAGCTTCCATGTCGCTCCCAAAGTTATTTTATAAGTTTTAATATGGAGCTACATAAATGGTAAATTTACCTCTGCATCTAAGGTTCAATTGAAGAACATGAGTGGTTTCTTTCATGCACCTAGAATTTAAATTTCATGTAAATTTGAAGGGAAAACTACCTCATCCTTGTTGGAGAAATTTTTAGTTTCAAAACACTAGTTTAGTGGGAGTTAACTGACTAGTTCTATTTTAGACTTTCTATTTTTACCATCACTATTATGCATGCATGCATTCCTATGGAAAGCTAACTGCTTGATTGTGTTTCTTAATTATGGAATGTTATGCTCTATAAATGAGTGTATTCCACTCATTCACTGTATTAATCATATTAATCATCATTGTATCAATCATTCAATCATTGATCAGCGCATTGGATTAGTGTGAATATATTTTTGCATTCTTCCATATTGAATCTCTCTTTCTTTCTTGATAAGATTTGTTTGTAATTGCTTTAGCTAGATCTCCTGAGTAGGTTTCGATGAAACATTGACATGGTATCAGATCTATGCTACTTGGAGAAAGATATACAACCAAAGAAGAGGAAAATCAAAGTTTAGGTGAGAAAAATCCATGCAATAGATGTCGTCGCAACCTTTCTCTGTTGAAAAGTGTGACAAGTTGAAGTTGACGCACCTTTCCCCTATTGATAGGTGCGACATACACACTCTTGAATTACAATGTTTTTTTATTATAAACTTGTCACACCCTAGTACACTATAGAGGGAGACAACAAGAAGCTTGTTGGTCTGAGTATGAAGGACAAGTGCGACAACCTCTTACAACACCTTTACTTTTGCAGTGATTTCTCCCAAACTATTAACTTTTTTAGGAAACATCTCGCGTGAGAAGTAAATCGATCCATTCTACAAGTGGGTTTTCAACCATTTGGAGAAATTCCTCATTGTTTTCTCAAAAAGTAAGCTAGAATATCATCTCCTGAAACTGATAGGAATTTTCCACTTAAAGTGCCCTTTCTGCAGTGATTTCTTAGTTTTTCACTTGCAGATTGAGAGTAAATTTTTAGGATTTCTCAAAAGCAGTGAGAGAGATGGATATGACACCTATTATATATACAAAATTGATGGTAATCCTCACACCATACAATTATATTTATTGGAATCCCAAGGATGAATTCCAACTCAGAAGAAAATGACTATATAACAATTTGACGATGGGGACATAAACAAAACCTGCATCAGCAATTGAGAAGACCAGATGGGTGAACCAAAAGGATGAAGCCACGTGAATTATTCTTGAATTGATATCATCTGATTTATGGTTTCATGTTTCCACATGAAAGACTCCAAACATGATCTAGACCCCCTTGGAAAGTCTGTTTGGAAAGGAGGATGTGATGAGAGGTCATATGATTGAGGTAGAGTTGAATACTTTGGATCCTAAATTTTTTGATAATATACAATATTTCTTTACCAAGTTTACATATTTGATATTGAGCTTAGCATCTTGTGGTATTGATAAGTCTAAACAAGTGGACCAACTTATTCTAACAATATTGGCCAAGCTAGGATTATGATATGTTGTACATGTTTCTACTTTCCATTATGGTAGGTATCTCATGGGAAAAAATTGGAAGATGCCTACCATGGATCAATTCGTTGATTCTCTTACACATGAGCATGAAAAAATCATTCAGATGGGCCTAATCAAGGATCCCAAAGAACATGCACTCCCCATGCATGATGGAAAATGATCATCCAAACAGAATGGAAAGAAGAAACATAACGAGAATGAGGGATATTTCAAACCCTTCAACGATTCTTCAGGTTTCAAAGACTCTTCATAGTCCAAGAAGAAGAATAAGGGAAAGAAATGCAATTATTGCAATAAACCAAATCATGAAGAATCCACATTCATGAAGAAGCAAATCAATCTTATGACACAGGTACTTCAACAAAACAACCTTGGAATATTCATTCCAGAAGAAGTTAAGAACCAGAAGGAAGAAGATCCTTCTCCTAATAAATGTAATCATCATGATATTGTTGCAATCAATTCCTCATCTTATTCATGGATTATAGATTTTGATGCGCCACATCATACAATAGCGAAAAATGAAGTTTTTACTTCTTTGAATTCATGCTCAAAACCCCCTATTCTCATGGGGGATGATACTCCAATGGAAGTAGCAGGATAGGAAAGAGTGGAACTCCATATGCAAGTTTCGAGAATTTTTTACATGTTCCAGAGCTTTCTATGAACCTGCTCTTAGTTTATCAGATCACTCATAAAGGTAAAAAGGTTGAATTTACATCAGATTTGGTTTTTGTACTTGACATGCATGATAATTCCATCATTGCAATTGGTGAGTTGGATCACAAGTCAAGGTTGTGTAAATTCATTAATTTTTCTAACAGTGACTCCTCTTTTCTACTTACACATAAGAAGAGTACTTTGGTTTTACCTCTTTCCTCATTTTTATTCAGTTTTCATTAGTTGCATTGTACATGAGTACCTAATATGGCCTAGTTGTTGAGACTCATTTTTACTCCATAGTGATGTTCAGGGGAGTGTTGGAGAAATTTATATTTTTGACACAATAGTTGAGTGGGAGTTAAGTGACTAGTTCTATTTTAGACTTTCTATTTTTACCATCACTATTATGCATGCATGCATTCCTAAGGAAATCTAACTACTTGATTGTTTTTCTTAATTATGGGATGTTCTTCCCTATATATGAGTGTATTCCACTCATTCATTGTATAAATCATATTGATCATCATTGTATCAATCATTCATTCATTGATCAACTCATTGGAGTAGTGTGAATATATTTTCTCATTCTTCCATATTGAATCTCTCTTCCTTTCTTGATATGTTTTGTTTGTACTTGATTTATCTAAATCTCCTGTGCAGGTTTTGATGAAACATTGACAAGCCTCAAATGCACACCCTAATTTCAAATCTGAGCCAACTTTGGTGGTTCATCTTGCATTAGTTGTAGTTTGTGATTTCACACATGTCTATAAACTTACATTTTCATTTTGAGACATAAACCTACCTAGTGTGCATAATGGATAACAATTGCATTGTAAAACCAAAGTGCCAAATTGTTAAAGTTGGCTCTTTTTGTTAGAAAAACAAGATCGTCGAGCAATAAAATAAAACAAATGTAGAAATAAAACACAGAAGATACACAATACAATAGAGGCACAAATATACGTGGTTCACCCAATGTAGCCTACGTCCACCAGAGAAATTGCTAGGTCCTTCCTTTATTATTATCTAGCAAATGAAGGGATACAACCTACAACAAACTCTTTGTAAATTCCTCTTCATTCTCTCACAGTATCCAATCTCAGAATACAATATTCTCTCTCATACTTATCCGCAATACATTTCCCTCATAAAAGAGGGTTGCCTTCTAGGGCCAAAAATCCTAACATAATTTCTACCGTTAAATTTGAGACCTTATAATGAATGGTCTAGATTTACAATGAAATTACAATATACAATTACAAGGCAAGTTTTCCTTTGGGGGCTTCACCCCCGAACCCCTGCTTTCCCCCGGACCTCACAAAGGGGGTAACCCCCCTCTACACTCCCCCGCGTGGAAGAGTGAACATTCTTCTGGGGTGTAAAGTCTTCATGGGGTATAAACACGGCTGAAAACAAAGACCTCTGAATATGGAAGATAATCAGGCTCCACAACCAACACTTTTAAACTGCATGCCCAAAGTTGGCTAAGTATCAATAATTTAGGATTCAAGTTATAAATTGATCATTCCAATATGTGTAAATTGTTTGTACAATTAGTAGCTCATTTGACAATCCAAAAAGGATGATTTATATGCACAAAGATTCATGGAATTTTGATGATTTAGAGGATGGTGCATTAGGAGATAAACCAAGGTCAATTTTGCATTAAGGGTCATAAAATAATCTTCTATGGAAAAATACTTTGTAATTTGCAAGGTCAAACCTGTACTAATTGAGAACATTAAAATGCACGCCCAAGCTTCCTTGTAGCTCAAACATTATTGTAAGGGTTGTAATATGGAGCTAGATACATTTTAATTAAATTTACATATATCATTTAAAGTACAAATGAAGAACATGTAGCTAGATTTGGGATTTCATGTAAATTTGAATGCAAATCGACCTCAGAGTAAAATGCATTCCCTAGTGCCAATTTTGACCCACTTTATTATACATCCAACAAGGCTCTAATAACACCTTTAGTCACTATTAAAAATAAAAGGTAAATTGAAAACAAGCAGGGTGATCGGATTTGGAGATAAAATAAATGTTTCTTCTTGCAAAACATATAAGTCATAATTTATCAAACTATGTGGTGGTCAAAGCATATATATATATATATATATATATATATATATATATAATTTATCTTAGGCAATAACCAATTGAATTCTTGCTACTAGATTTAAAATTTGGCAACAACACCATTCCATTAATGTCACATGTGTATCTTTGACAATAATTTACAACAACTGAAGAAATTGCAATGGNTATATATATATATATAATTTATCTTAGGCAATAACCAATTGAATTCTTGCTACTAGATTTAAAATTTGGCAACAACACCATTCCATTAATGTCACATGTGTATCTTTGACAATAATTTACAACAACTGAAGAAATTGCAATGGAAAATATCTTTTTAAATACATGGAAAAAATTCCACACACTAATATACAACATGATATACCACCTTGATGTTGAAATAAGTAAAACAAATAATACAAGTAAAGTATTAAAAACATTTTATTTTCCTACATAAACTTACATGGCTTCAATTGAAAATTTATGGTTTTCCCAAGAGTAGTTGCTATTAACTATTCATCCACATGTATTCAATATTCCCCCCAAAAAATGGGATGCATAATCTTTGATTTGGAAACTTTTTTAAGAAAACCTATTATATGTTCATGGAAAATGTTTACATTTAAGTGAAAAATATAAGTGTATGCATAACTATAATAATAGATTATGCTACAAGTTTTTTATTTTCAATGAAAATATCAAAATTTGTTCAAAAAAAATAAAATATAACAAAATTGGTGAAGTTACGCTTAAAAAAAACATTGGATCAAAGTAATGAATGTAGTATTGACTGTTGCAAGAAATATCCCGGAACATCTTGATTCCACAACAATCCTCAACATATGATCATTCCAATTTTTATAACTTTTTTAGTAGAGCATTTACACTCCAAAAAGGATGATTTATATGCACAAAGATTTTGAGCATTATGATGAATGATAGGATGGTGGGTTATGAGGAAAAACATGGCGCATTTTTCATTTTCAATCATAAAAGAATCTTTTGTGCAAAAAAAATCTTTAGCAAATTCTTCTTTATCAACAAAATTTAAAATTCCTTATAAACATAGAGCATAGTACGTATAAAATATATATGAGTGAAAATATCAAATTCCGCATTGGCTTAAGTACATTGAAACCAATAATTATAAACAACATATCTAGCTAAAATTTCTTTCTACTAAATATTTCTTGTAATTATTCTTTAGATAAAAAAAAGACACATTGGTCAAATAAGAGATTAATCATTAGAGGAACAACATAAATCATTTATATTAAAAATGAGATATGCAAAGTATGAGGAAAAAATCCTAGAATTATCAAAATTACAAAATATGTATAAATCACATCCTCAAACATAGTACTTAAACTTAAAATGACTAATATATAACTATCTGAGTCTATTTAGGCATCACCCATTTCCTCATATTGACTAATTATGTAGACATTATGCCCAGAGGCAAATGAACTAATACCTCCAACCCCTGCATTATGCTCCTCAACTTGACATCTGAGACATTCTAGAACATGAATATCATGTTTAATCCTCATTAAATCATTCATAATTATGTCTGGTTTATTCTCAACCATGAGATAAAATTCCATCGTGGGTTCATTCCTTGCATGAGCTTAAAATTTGTATCCCTTTCTTTGGGAGCACTCTTAATTGAACATGTAGGAACTTCAGGAAATGTGTCTATGAATTTTTTTGAAATAATCGGTGCTATAGGAACAAGAAATGATATTGTGGAAAATTTTCCTTTGCAGACAGGGAAAACCCCCCTTGGATCAAGACTACTTTGATTTAAGGAAGAAGGTAAAAAGTGGTTCTCTACTTTTCCATTAAATCTATTCTATGCACACAGACAAAACAAGAAGGGAAGATGAAAGAATGACATAGATGACCTACCTCCTTTCTGTCAGTTGTCCTTGCTACTCCGACCCTTGACCTTGATGTCCAAACTCTTGGTGCAAGATAAATCCTGCAAGGAACAAATAAATACTTATTTCTTCCACAATATTCATTTAAGCAAAATAGATCTATCTATAACGAATTAGGCAAAAATAGACATGCATACAATGAACAACATAATCATGAGAGGAATAGGCCAAGTTATATTATATGGAAATAAATAAGTAATGAAGTCTTTACATCCTTGATGTTAATTTTGTAGCAGCTCCTCCAAGCTCTCCTCTCTATCCCCTTGAATGTCACAAGACTAGAGGTATGATACTCTAAAATTATTCTCCTCCTTTCACCCAAGCATGTCCTTCATTATATAGGAGTTGAGGCATAACAACCATAGGAAAATTTTGAGTAGAGTATAGGATCACATGAGGATTTAACTGAACAAACAATATTGATATTTCCTTGGATAGAGGGTAGTTCAAACCAACCTATAACCAACTGAAATATCTCAAAAATAACCTCTCAAAATAAGGCATAATGGTTGCACACACTTCATCACCCCCCAAAAACTGAGCACGGGGTGAGACTCTCACTCCCCTACAACTAGGCAAGGAGAAATGATAGGGGTTCATCCTCCTCTCTATATGGGCATGAGGGTGGTGAAACTCAAAAAAGGCCAAAATATCAAGGTGAAGGATAGTATTTCGACCTCCAAATGATAGGTTTCCCCTCGAACATGTCTAGGGATTATGAAAAACACTCCCACATGGTGATGAAATTATGACACTTAAGTGTGAAACTTAGTAAAGTGTGACTCTTAAGCTCGACACTTGGTTGTGTGACAAATAGGTGTGTAAGATATGCCCCCTAAAGTGTGAGTTCAGAAGAGAAGTTGATGGTAGAAACACTTTACAAAAATATATGTACAAGGGTGATAGAATAGGAGAGCTGGGAGGAAGTTGCAAAAAAACATCAAACAATATATATGTATCATTTTCAAGGTAGTAATACCCAAGATTGGAATAAACTGACTCAAAGCATGGACACCGACCAATACACTATGGATCCATGAAATCACTAACTAAGGATATGACCACCAAATATACAATGTGGATCCATACCTCCATGACATGATCAAGTATAGAAAAAAAAAATGTACAAAAACATGAGAAACATGTACATCAAACTCCTGCAAGTGTTGTTAGAATATCTACCAGGTTAAGTAGACCCCTTGAAAGATACTCTCCTTCATTGTATTATTTATTGTTGACTGATTATGGTGAACTAGAATGTTATGAAAAGGCAATGCAGGTTTTGGAGTTCATCCATTTGTACACTATATCAATCATGATAAGACAATAATAATTCATCTTTTGCATCAATCCACCACTTCATCATATACATCAACTATACATCATGTATCAATGACAAGTCATTGATCCATCTTCATCGTATCAATGAGAACTCATTGATCAATTTTCATCTATGCATTCTCATCAAGGACAATACATATTATGTTACATCAATCATCAATCAATCAATCTTTTGACATCAATCAATCAAACCATTGGCATCAATGAAAACTTGATCCAACAATCTCCCCCTTTGGCATTGATGGCAATACCAACATTGATCTCAACACCAATTACCAATTACCAATTATTGATGTCAACATGTAGATAAGGCATGCTCTACATCAATAGTCAATGTGATGGATGCATAGTTGATGTATATGACAAAGTGGTGGATTCATGTAAAAGATGAATTATTATTGTCTTATCATGATTGATAAAGTGTACAAATGGATGAACTCCAAAGTGGTCCTCTTATGGTGAAATCCCTCATGGGAAGACACTTTGTGGATTGAATTATCCTAGAAGTCACATTTGGGAGAGATAGTCACATTGATGTGATTGATGATTATTGATTGGGAGAGATAGTCACATTTGGGAGAGA
>SNQJ01S0154662.1:0-22565 GCA_010110895.2 Picea sitchensis
CATGCTAGACATTGTAGAAAGTTTCGTGGAATTTCGTCGAGTCTAGATAAGATTTTTTTTAATTAATTAAATTTTTTAATTTAATTAATTAAATGTTTTTTTGAGCAAACATTGTAAAAACTGGGTCTTTGGGCTTTTGATCGGGGTATTTGTGCTCAAAAGAAATGAAATAGCACCCCCTACATCCATAGACCAAGTTTCAGCTTAGTCGGACGAAGTTTACTATGTTTTTGTCCACTCAGAGTCAAAGTTAGTCAAAACAACAATTTTAATTGTTAAGGTGACATTACCAAAATGTCAAACTATTGTAATTTTTGAGTTAGTGAGTAAGTGTTAAGGTGACAAAGAGCAAGTTAGACCCTCCTAACCTACCCAAACCCAACTTGACAACTTAACAACTTAAACACCACCTTAACCTTACCCCCTCACCTCTCTAGCTCACGCCCTAGGGGGGAAAACGTCCCCCCTCACTCTAAACCTTTGAATTGACCCTTGAGTTGATGTGTGGGCCCCTCTCATGAGAGGTGCGCCCCTCCTAGACCCTTACCACACCAAAACCCTAACCCCTCACACTCTAACTCTAACCCAAACTTCACGCCCTCTTCCTAGCTTGCGCCCCCATGGGGGAAACACACTCCCCTTTCACTCAAACCTTAATAACTCACCCAAATCTTCATGTGGGCCCTCTTATCTTACCTAGTGCGCCCCCCTCCAACCTAGTTACTAGCCTTTGTGTGGTCCATAACTCACCACATCATCAATCCTTGTTCAAAACCCTAAGGAGGGTGCCCCTCCTCTTAAGATTGGTGCTCTTGCTTGAGATTTGACACTTGGACTTCATCCAAGTGCCTTCACTTTGCCTCTTGAGGTATAAGTACAACCCTTTCTCACCCTTTTTCTTCACCAATCTTTGAGCTAATGTTGTTATGCTGAAATCTCTCCTCATTTCTATTATCTTGCTCTTGCCATTTTGCCATTTCACTAATTGCTCTTGAGAGTTTGGAGCAAGTATTTCTTCAACACTCTCACATTTGGAATAAAAAAGCTTTGGAGGATTTTGAAAACATCCAAGAGTATTCTGGTTTTCTTCTTGCACATGAGGTGATTTTGTATTGTTCATGTTTTATGTGTGTTTGGAATAGATCTATGGTAAAATATTTTACTAGAGTAGATTAACAAAGAGTATTCTTGTTAGTTTATGCTTGTTGGGTAGCTAAGGGTTTGAAGTATTTCACATTTTTAGTCTATTCAATATTGTTATCTATTTCCATGCTTCACATATTGCTTTGAGTCTTGCAGGGTGCTTCAAATGATTTATTGGGATAGCATCAAGAACAAGCCTACCCTTAAAACCTTCTCACACTCCTTACTTTCTTGTTCCATTTATTTTCTGCATCATTTCCATTTGTATTTTAGTTTTCTAACACTCATATATAGGTCAAGAATATCAACTTTTATTTCAGATATTATGTAAAAAAAATTCTGTATAAAATCATAATTTTTTTTTACATTTTGTGTGTTTTGTAGCATTTCCAGCAAGCTTTGCTTGCTGTTTTTTGCAGGTTCTTACCAGTTATAAGGGGAAACGTTGTCCAAATTTGTCTAGAAGACTTCTCCAAGAACCTCTCTTGGTTGGGTAACTATCTCATAACCCTTCTTCTTGTAAATCCAAGCTTTCTTTCATTATTTCATCAATTCTTTTGTCTATAATCATAAACTAACATAGTAGTTGCCTACACCTTGGGGAGAAATCCCCAATATCGTTAGGCTAGGCTAGTTTGCTTTCCTTTCAAGTTTTTCATTTATTTATTTGTTTCATTTTAATAATTTGTTAATTTGTTAATAACCCTCTTTGACCAACAATGGTAGGCTTGCCTCCACCTTGACCATTGTAAGTGGTTTCATTCTTTTCAAGTTTTTTTTTATTTTAATACGCTAATGTGTCTGTACCTTGAAAGAAATCCCCAAAATTGCTAGGCTTAAGGGAAAATTATCTTTTTTGATGTCTACATGCTAAATGGTTAAAATACTCTAGATAGTCATCACACCTAAGTTTCCTCTCTTCAAGTTATTTTACTTCATATGTTTATACTCATATTGCTAAATAGTTTAATGGTTTAGAATATCTTTTAAGTGCCAAATCTATTAGTTTTTCATAAATCATTTTACTTTTTACATTTTAAGCACATGTGATCTAATTCATGGTTTAAGATATTACTCATTATCTTGTTAAATCTTTATTTTCCAAGCACATATCTTTTACATGGGTTTAACACATAACATATGTTGATGAATGGTTAATCAAAATTTCATAATCACTTTCATAAGGCAAGCTGTTTTTGCCCCTATTCATCTTGCACTTTTAATGTCTAAATGGTGATATGATGTTATGGTGATTATCTTTGCTTAATGTCTTTTCATTCATGTTACATTTTATGGTTTAAGCAATTACATTCATCGTTTTACATCTTTCAAGCACGTCTTCTTTCACCTTTAACTTTCAAATCTACATGTGAAATGGTTAATGAATGAATGGTACATCTCTTACAACATTTCCTTCATGTTTTGATATGTTAATGCTTATTTAATTTACATTTTGTAAACACATTTTCACCAACATTTTCAATTCGGCCATGCACAAAAAAGTAAAATTTAAATGCTTAAAACACTCCTAAAAGCAGCCCAACACACCTAAAGACCCACCCGAGGGTCATAATAACACTTAGACAACTTTTAGGGGCTTTATTCAGCTATCTCCACCATTTAAAATGGGTTTGAGGAAAACAACGGAGGGAAGTGGCGGGGGACCGTCCTGTGATCCTCAAGGGTATCCTCTCCGGGAAGTACTTTTACTGTCAGGGCTAACCTGGGAAGCTAGGGTGGGCCTCGTTGCTTTACTATCTTGAGCACCCGACAGTGATTTGGCCAAGGGAAGAGGAAGTTTAAAGCACCAACATAGTTTAGGGGGAGGGAAAATAAAATTTATCTAACTTTTAAACAACTCCTTAAACATCTAGTTGCATAGATCATCTTTGTGTGTTTGGGGGGACTTAGATGTATGCTTAGGAACACACATTAATAATAATTTCATGCTTATATCTTTATTGCAACTTCATGGTGGATGTCTTTGATGTTTCATGTCTATTGTGCAATTGAGTTGAAAATTGAATATCTTTTGGTTCATTTGTTTTATGGTGTGATTCAAGAAGGGGTTGAGTATCCCACTTGGAGAGGCATCACCTTCTTTGAATCTTGAGTGCTTTTATGGTTGCCAGTGAAAGCAGTGCAATAGAGTAAGTGCTATTGGGGCATGCTTGGCTCATGTGTTGATCTCACTTACATCTTCTTGTATCTTTGTATTTACTTGTATCTTGTGTAATCATTGTNTTGTATCTTTGTATTTACTTGTATCTTGTGTAATCATTGTATGATCTTTATTCTTTTGTAAGTAATTGTAATCTTTGGTTTGGGGTAGTGTAACTTATTTCATTTGTAAACACTTTGTAATAAACTACTCTCAAACTTAGTTGTTCCCATTGCCCAACCTTAGGCACTAGTTTTAGTTGACTTAGGGAAAGGGCTGATTGACATATAGATCAACTTGCATTTTGCATTCGCTGCCTTAGCATCTTAGGCTAGTTTTTCCCTTTAGCTTTTAACAAATTAAAACTAGCTCCTAGAACTTTAAACACTAAAATCAATCTAGTAACTAGAGACTACCCCCCTTGGCTTCCCTAGGAGTAAGTCTAGAAGGAAGAGGTTCCAATCAAGGTGACAGTGTGCACTGAGAACCTAGGCATTGTGCCTCCAAGGACACACTAAGTGAGCCAGACTTAGCTCACGTTAGCAAGTGTGTATTAGGACGACATCTTTGACGCCATATTAGGACTTAGCTCAAACCCTTAGCTACCCAACAAACATAAACTAGCAAGAATATTCTTTGCTAATCTACTCTAGTAAAATACTTTACCATAGATCTATTCCAAACACACATAAAACATGAACAATACAAAATCACATCATGTGCAAGAAGAAAACCAGAATACTCTTGGATGTCATGTGCAAAGTGTTTACAAATGAAATAAGTTAGTCTACCCACAACTTAAAAATTACAATTACTTACAAAAGAATAAAGGTAATACAATGATTACACAAGATACAAGTAAATATAAAAATACAAGGAAATGTAAGTGAGATCAACACATGAGCCAAACATGTCCCAATAACACTTACTCTATTGGACTGCTTTCACTGGCAACCATAAAAGTACTCAAGATTCAAAGAAGGTGATGCCTCCCCAAGTGAGATACTCAATCTTTTCTTGAATCACACCATAAAACAAATGAACCAAAAGATATACAATAATTAACTTATATGCTCATAACAACTTGAAAGACATAAACCATATAGTTGTAATGTGAAATTAAAAACATGAAGTAATCATCAATGTGTGTTCCTAAACATACATCTAAGTCCTCCAACACACAAATATGATCTATGTAACTAGATGTTTAAGGAGTTGTTTAAAAGTTAGATAAATTTTATTTTCCCTCCCCCTAAACTATGTTGGTGCTTTAAACTTCCTCCTCCCTTGGCCAAATGATTGCCGGGTGCTCAAAATAGTAAGGCAACGAGATCCACCCTAGCTTCCCAGGTCAGCGTTGACAATAAGAGTACTTCCCGGAGAGGATCCCCTTAAGGATCACGGGACGGTCCCCCGCCACTTCCTTCCGTTGTTTTCCTCAAACCCGTTTTAGATGGTGAAGATGGTTTAATAAAGCCCCTAAAAGTTGTCTAAGTGTTATTATGACCCTCGGGTGGGTCTTTAGGTGTGTTGGGTTGCTTTAAGGAGTGTTTTAAGCACTTTAAATTTCACTTTTTAGCGCATGGCCGAATTGAAAATGTTGGTGAAAATGTGTTTGCAAGATGTAAATTAAATAACCATTAACATATCAAAACATAAAGGAAATGTTGCAAGAGATGTACCATTCATTCATTAACCATTCCACATGTAGATTTGAAAGTTAAAGGTGAAAGAATACGTGCTTGAAAGATGTAAAGCGACGAATGTAATTGCTTAAACCATAAAATGTAACATGAATGAAAATATATTAAACAAAGATAATCACCATAGCATCATATCACCATTTAGACATTAAAAGTGCAAGATGAAAAGGGGCAAGAACAACTTGCCTTATGAAAGTGATAATGAAACTTAGATTAACCATTCATCAACATATGTTATGTGTTAAATCCATGTAAAAGATATGTGCTTGGAAAATAAAGATTTAACAAGATAATGAGTGATATCTTAAACCATAAATTAGATCACATGTGCTTAAAATGTAAAAGGTAAAATGATTTATGAAAAACTAATAGATTTGACAGTTAAGAGATATCCTAAACCATTAAATTATTTAGCAATATGAGCATAAACATATGAAGTAAAATAACTTGAAGAGAGGAAACTTAGGTGTGATGACTATCTAAAATATTTTAACCATTTAGCATGTAGACATAAAAAAATGTAAGTTTCCCTTAAGTATGACGATTTTGGGGATTTCTCTCCCAAGGTGCAGACACATTAACTTATTAGATATGAAAAACTTAAAAAGAATGAAACCACTTACAATGGCCAAGGTGGAGACAAGCCTACCATTGTTGGTCAAAGAGGGTTGTTTAAACTAATAACAAATTATTAAAATGAAAATGTCACACAAACTTGCCTTATGGACAAGAGGGGTCAACAACTAAATAAATGAATAACTAGAAAGAAAAACAAACTAGCCTAGCCCAACGATTTTGGGGATTTCTCCCCAAGGTGTAGGCAACTACTATGTTAGCTTGTGATTCATACAAAAAGAATCAATGAAATAGTGAAAGAAAACTTGGATTTACAAGGAGGAAGGTTAGGAAATAGTTACCCAACCAAGAGGGGTTCTTGGGGAAGTCTTGTGGATGGATTTGGGTAGCGTTTCTCCTTATAACTGGTAAGAATCTGCAAAAAACAGCAAACAAAAGCTTGTTGGAAATGCTGCAAAACACACAAAATGTCAATTTTTTTTATGTTTTTACACATAATTTTTTTTACATAAAATCTCCAATGAAAAGTAAATATTCTTGACCTCTCTAAAGAGTGTTAGAAAACTGAAATACAAATGGAAATGATGCAGAAAATAAATGGAACAAGAAATGAAGGAGTGTGAGAAGGTTTTAAGGGTAGGCTCTTTCTTGATGCTATCCCAATAAATCATTTGAAGCAACCTGCAAGACTCAAAACAATATGTGAAGCATGGAAATAGATAACAATATTGAAAAGACTAACAATATGAAATACTTCAAACCCTTAGCTATCCAACAAACATAAATTAGCAAGAATACTCTTTGTTAATCTACTCTAGTAAAATACTTTACCATAGATCTATTCTAACCACACATAAAACATGAACAATACAAAATCACCTCATGTGCAAGAAGAAAACCAGAATACTCTTGGATGTCTTCAAAATCCTCCAAAGCTTTTTTATTCCAAAATGTGAAAGTGTTGGAGAAATACTTGCTCCAAACTCTCAAGAACAATAAGTGAAATGGCAAGATGGGAAGAGCAAGATAGTGGAAATGAAGAGAGATAATAACATTAGCTCAAAGATTGGTGAGGAAAAAGGGTGAGAAAGGGTTGTACTTATACCTCAAGAGGCAAAGTGAAGACACTTGGATGAAGTCCAAGTGTCAAATCTCAAGCAAGAGCACCAATCTCAAGAGGAGGGGCGCCCTCCTTAAGGTTTTGGACAAGGATTGATGATGTGGTGAGTTATGGACCACACAAAGGCTAGTAACTAGGTTAGGGGGTGCGCACTAGGTAAGATAAGAGGGCCCACATGAAGATTTTGGTGAGTTACTAAGGTTTGAGTGAAAGGGGAGTGTGTTTCCCCCATGGGGGCGCAAGTCAGGAAGAGGGCATGAGGTTTGGGTTAGAGTTAGAGTGTGAGGGGTTAGGGTTTTGGTGTGGTAATGGTCTAGGAGGGGCACACCTCTCATGAGAGGGGCCCACACATCAACTCAAGGGTTAATTCAAAGGTTTAGAGTGAGGGGGGACATTTTTCCCCCTAGGGCGTGAGCTAGAGAGGTGAGGGGGTAAGGTTAAGGTGGTGTTTAAGTTGTTAAGTTGTCAAGTTGGGTTTGGGTAGGTTAGGAGGGTCTAACTTGCTCTTTGCCACCTTAACACTTACTCACCAACTCAAAAATTACAATAGTTTGACATTTTGGTCTATGGGTGTAGGGGGTGTTATTCCATTTCTTTTGAGCACAAATACCTCTATCAAAAGCCCAAAGACCCAGTTTTTACAATGTTTGCTCAAAAAAACATTTAATTAATTAAATTAAAAAATGTAATTAATTAAAAAAAATCTTATCTAGACTCGACGAAATTCCGCGAAACTTTCTACAATGTCTACCATGGTCATTTACATCATTCCTAAACAATAGCTATCAAAGGATGAGACCATTAGAACGTCGTTCACCACTTTGGAGGAATTATTGCATGTGTGAGGGAAAAACTCATGGGAAGTCAACCAGGCTGAAAAGCCCAGTTGACAACCTGAGGATAAAAATCCCTCGGTGAAAGGAACTCTCCTAATGAAAACATCCCAAAGTACCTGACCTAACTATGATCCATGCAGACTTATTACATTATCAACCCACGCAGGGGTGCAGAAATTTTGTTTACAAAATTTAGTGCTGGAGCATCAAATGCCCAAGTAGAACCAACACTGTCTTCATCATATCTGCATCAGGTGATGTATACTTCATGGCACATGAGTTGACCCCTAGCTGAATAGGCGATCAACATGGTGCACAAAACCCTAGAACTCTAGCGCCCAAGAGAGGTGTTCAACTTTGAACAAGAAGTGTACTTGCTGAAATTTCCAAAACTCACAAGTTGTGTGTTTACAATGAAAGATTTCCTTTTACTTACATTAGACTTGTCCTATTAACTGAAGTGTCTATTGACATAATAGGCTCGACCTCAATTAGATATATTATTTATTCATTATAATAATTAATATTAACATCAATTGTCTTTTACATTTATTGTTAGACACAATAAAGTAGCACTGACTTGTACCCTTTACATAATAACTAGGGTTACAGGGAGGTCTGACTCTTGAACAATATATAGCAAAGGATCTGATACACCCATTAGTGCTCATCCACTAGGGGTACATCCATAGGGATGCCATGGACCTGATTCACTGCATTACATAGTTGAACCAAGTCTTGACATGTTCACCTGTGCTCGTCCACAGGCACGTCCACTCTACAGATCTGCTTTTCTTTTGCTACCAACATGAGAATAATCTCGAGTCTTCTCGTCAACTCTGCTGCTCAGAGGAGGCCATCACATCATCTTCATTTATGTTCACATGATGATGCAGCCAACACTTTTGGGATTTCCCACGTTCACCTTGTGCTCAACCACATGCACGTCCTAACTCAACATATCGCTTTTCCATCGGATAATCATTTGGAGTTCTTCTCACTCACATCATGGAGGAGGTCATCTCTATGCTCTTGACTTTGTCTCAGGCAAGAGCCACGAACCCTTCATAGGGGCTTTCTCTCAGGTTTGTAAGCTGAGAGAAAGACTCTCATAGTTGCTATGTTCCACATCTCACATGTTTGTACGCTGGATGATGTCTCCCATAGCTGCATTCATCAACATCAGGTTCAGAAATATGCAGATATGATCCGAGGAAGAGATGCACCCTACTTAGTGAGTTCAGTGAGTGCTCAACGAGCTTGGCAATGNATGGGGGACATCGAGGATCTTCCTTGCAATAGTTAGACTGTTATGAAGAAAACCTGTTGTGATACCATGTTGAAATTTTGGTATGCTCATTTAACCATAGAAAACGTTACATCATTGTCACCCAACCATAGACATTCGCATATGCCACCTCCGAGCACACTAACTTTTACTTAGAATAATTCCGACAAGCTTACTCCAGAACCAACAGATAAACCCTAGTTGCTAACTGCAGTAACAAATCAAGACAAGTAAAGCGCTCTTTTTCCAAGGGTAGCGCACAAGAGAGAGAGTCTCCATATCCACAAAACAAGTACACCATACACAACTGCTGCAGCTGCAGTTGCACTGCTCTCTCTCTCAAACTTGCGCCATACTTGGCAAGAATATCACCAAGAAAATCACCAAGAGAGAAGACCAAGACCAAGAGATGACCATGCACCCTTATTCCTCCTTGCAACTGTAGCTACAACTACAACATCTGTCTAGAGACTTTTTTGGCTGAGCAGTCCGGACTTTTTGGTAATTAAATTTTTTGTTTATCTTTTTCCCGTGGAGCCGATTTGTATTTTTGGAAGATAATATTCTACTAGCCTACTTGTCTTCTAGGGTTTCCACACCTTTGTTTAATGGTTCACTTGCTTTCGAAATATTCTATTCTAAGTCATAGGTTACACATGGAGGTTAATACTTCATGTTACCAAAACATCAATAGTTTATACTAGCTTAGAATATGCACAAGAAATCAGTAAATGACTTTGTTTCCTCATTTTTTTAACACAACATGCACCTACTGGGAGCATGTTTGTTTCACTTCTGAATATTTTTATGGTTGCCAACCACATAAATATTCTTATTTTAATGGGAGAGTTGATCTTCCAAAGTGTTTTCCACCACCAGAGAAAGTTTTCAGGTCCTTCTTCACTATACATTGCTTTATATCATGGTTTCATCGAATAGTACTTTAAAGTAGGGTTTTTTGTCCAGACTAACAGATCTTTGGGTCTAACATGACTGCTTTTCAGCCTGGTGATATAACCATATCATTGAGCTTTTAAAAATAACCTTAGATCTCTCAGGCAGAAATGAATTGTTTTTCCTTTAAAAATCTCTGTATTCTTTGGAAGCAAAATGTCCCAAATTGTTAATAAAGGGAGGGCCTTGAATTCTTTCAGTTCAGGCTTGGAGAGCTAGGATTTGAGGCAGTCTGCAATGGTATCTTCTTTCCACTGTTTTCTAAACCTTGTGAAAGAGTTCATTACTTGTTTGGAATCTTCACAGGGAATTAGTAAATGGCTTTGTTTCCTCGTTTTTTTAACACAACATGCACCTACTGTGAGCATGTTTGTTTCACTAAAGAATATTTATGGTTGCAACCACATGAATTTTCTTATTTTAATGGGAGATCTTATCTTCCTTAGTGGTTTCCACCACCAGAGAATGTTTTCAGCTCCCTCTTTACTATACTTTGCTTTATATCCTGGTTTGGTAGAAAAGTACTTTAGAGTAGGGTTTTCGGTGCAGACTAAAACATCTTCTTTGATTCTGACATGACTTCTCTTCAGAATGGTGATATAACCATCAAATTGATCTCCTTCATTGCCTTCCAGTTTAATGTGGGCTGCACCTTTCCACTCCTGCTGCAAAATAGAAGTCAATTCTGGATAGTCAGCCTGAAAGGTTGGTGATATTTCGACCATATCAATGAGATTTCTACCATAACGAGATGGGGAACAAGATGAGTGGCATTGTGATTTACTATCTCGGATTGGTGAGCCTTCTTTCATAATGCCATGGCTGTGTCTTCATTATTTTGAGTGAAGAGATTTGAGCCATCTGTCTCTAGGATTGGTTATCATGATATGGGGCCGTCTCTTCGTTATCTTATCGCGAGGAAGAGACCTGAGATAGATGGAAGAAAATAATGATAATTCTATACTTATCTTAGTAGTAGACTACAATTTTGTATATTTGTATACTAAGAATCGAAAAAATTAATTTATTCTATTGAGTAACCCACTGCATTTCTGGATTGTTAAATTTTTCTATTAACCCCTTCGTATCCTTTCAAAATTGATTTACATTCTCACTGCAGCTTTGGGAATCGACTTACATTCTCCGTAAACATATTTCAAGTCGGGATGAAACTTCTTCACCCCGACTTGCAAAATTATGGAGTAAGTCTCTAGAAACATATGTCAAATCAGAATGAAACCTTTTGATAGCCAACTTCCCAAATTATAGAGCATCTCGCTAGAGTAACTAACAAGGACGGCCCTGAAAAAAATTGTTTTCAAACAAAGGTAACACGTTTCAAATCAGAATTAAACTTCATCACACCAACATGCAAAATTATGGAGTGGGTTTCACTAGAGCAATTAACAAGTCCGTCTATAAAAGAAAATGATTTTTCAAACAAAGTCCGTCTATAAAAGAAAATCATTTTTCAAACAAAGTCCGTATATTACAAATCAGAACGAACTTCTTCGGCCTAAAATGTGCAACATTATGGAGTAGTCTTCCCAGAGCAACTAACAAGTCAATCTCTGATGAAAATAAGTTTAAGACAAAATCAACATATTTCATATGAGAATGAAATTTCACCCAGCTCTCAAATCATGGAGCAGGTCTCACGAGAGCAACTTACAGGCCAGACTTTGGTAAAAATACTTGCCAAATTATGGAGCGGGTCTCGTCTGAGCAACTAAAGGTCAGACTCTGATAAAAACAATAATTTAACATGCCAAATTATGGATCATGTCTCGCCTGGGCAACTAACCAGGCTAGCTTTAACTAACAGGTCCTCTGATTAAAAAATGTTTCTCAATCAAGATCATCTATAATTAAACCAACTTTTCGAAGGGCCCAAAAACTTAACAATGATTACTTTCTCTTAGGTCTAATGAAAATTGGCACATTTTTACAAGGGTGTACTATGCATTCTTGTGTCATGACTTCGGAAAGTAAGATAGTGTGGTAGCAAACATAGTGTTTTTGGGCAAATTTTTAAGCTGAATCTCACGAAGCTTTTAATCTGACTTTCACTATGATTCAAGTGCCATGCATTTTGGAACTATAGGGGTTATGTTGCAGTCTAAACCGATCCAAATGCTTGAAAAGTCTCAGAGTTCTAGATAAATTGTAACGTTGATTCTCTTGAGCCGCTGGATTCTGACGGGAGGAAAAGATTACTAGTTGATTACA
Organism: Picea sitchensis; assembly: GCA_010110895.2. NCBI lineage: Eukaryota > Viridiplantae > Streptophyta > Pinopsida > Pinales > Pinaceae > Picea > Picea sitchensis. The sequence continues at coordinate 12,011 of SNQJ01S0154662.1, forward strand.
CAGTGCTCCATTATCCAGATGCTTGAAAAGTTTATCAGAGTTCTAGATCAATTGTAACTCTGATGCTCTTGAGCCGCTGGATTTTGACGGGGAGGGAAGATTGCTAGTTGATTAAATTGCTCCATGATCTGCTTGAAAAGTCGATAAGAATTCTAGATCACTTGTAACTCCGATTCTCTTGCGCCGCTAGATTTCTACGGGGAGGGATGGTTGCTAGTTCGTTAAACTTTACTTTATGATCCAGATGCTTGAAAAATCGATCGGAGTTCTAGATCAATTGTAACTTTGAGTCGATCAGAGTTCTACATCAATTGTAACTCTGATTCTCTTGAGCCGCTGTATTCCTACGGGGAGGGAAGATTGCTAGTTGATTAAATTGCTCCATGATTTTAGTGGTTGATCTCACAACTAGTTAGTTTTCACTAGGACCAGAACAGGAAGACTTAGTGGTGGACACCGGTGAAGTTAGTTTTCATTGTGCAGACCTGAACTATGTGATGAAAATGTTTTTGAGATAACTAATTCTATTAAAGTAGCACATTTTCACAGGGGCGCACTATGTAAATTTGTGTCGAAAGAGATCAGTGGTTGATATCACCAATAGAATCAGTTGGTTAGAGTTAGTTTTCACTAACTAAAGCGGGAAAGGAGGTTTTTCATTGTGCAGGCCTCTGGAAGTGTACGACGTAAATGCTTTTGAGAAACCAATTCAGATGATGTGGCACATTTTTACAGCGTGCATCATGTAATTTTCTGTCTAAAGACATTACTGCTTGATATCACTGTTTAGTTTGGTAGAGTTAGTTTTCACTAACCAAAACGAGAAGAGAGACTTTTCATTGTGCAGACTTACGTATGATGTAAATAGTTTTGAAAAATTAATTCCATTATGACATCGTAAGTCTCTGGAAATTAATCATTTGAATTTGTGCAAAAAATAACATATGGCCACACTGGAATTGTGCTGCTATCAGTTTAGCAAGTTAAAATTTGCAATATAGAAATTTAATCAGATGTGTAAAAAGTTTAGAATAAAGAAATTTCATCACAACTATTCCACCATAGCAATACACCCCATACCCGAACATGGGGCCATCCCATAACCTAGAAAAATCCAGATTACCGAGATTTGTCTGCTTTTTCTAATATAGAAATCTAATCACATTCATAAAAACGCTAGAATAAAGAAATTTTCATCTCAACTATGCCACCATACCTGAAAATGGGCCCGTCTCATAATAAAAAAAATCCAGATTATTGAGATTTCTCTGCCTTATTTTTGACCGTCTTTAGGAGACCGCTCAAGACTTGGGAATATGTCACCATACAGGAACAATATGACATGGAGCCTATGCATTACAACCTTACTGAAATCCGGAATACATAGATTTACGTGCCTTATTGACAAGGCATTTTGAGAGTTTGCTGGAGACCTTGAGTTTTATAGCATTTCATTTAATGTATTGTAAACTATCTAATCTAACTATTTTGAGAGTTTGTTGGGCTTACTTGATTACTTATTCATAATAGCAAGACAAAGGCAGTGAACAATTTAATCTAATAATAAAAGACAGTACGATTTAACTATTTTTTAAGAAATTACATCAGCTTAATAGTTTGGGTATAAATCTTAGTTATTAATTATATCGCAGAATAAGTGTAAATCTTGTTTTATATATTTTTTTCAAATAGAAAAAAGAGCTTATATTAAAAATATAATATCAACTTTACAAAAAACGGTTCATAAGTAACATATACACGTAATTTGCTCTTCCCACAAAAAAAAAAAATCAGAACAAAAGTAGCAAATACATCCTTCCCAAATAAGCTTACTAAAAACAAAGAATCTTTACCCTGTAATAAACCAACTTGACCAGGGCCTTATACAAAACCAGGAGCATCAAGCTACCACAAAACAAAGTCTTTACCCTGTAATAAACCAACCTGACCAGGTTCTTATACAAAACCAGAAGCATTAAGCTACCACAAAACATATTTACACTACAACCAATCTTTCAAACTGCTCTACATGTGCTCCCACCCCTTTTGCATAATATAAAGAGCCTTCTTCCAAGAGTAAGCCCTACTTTGACAACTAGTCAGCTTTCCTGTTATATTCCCTGTACATATGTTGTATTTTTAGATTCTGTAAGTTTTCACTGAGCTGGCGAATTCTTGTCATCCAACGCTAAAGAGTAATCACCTGCAAATAGTGTTTAGAAGAAAACCAATCAACTATAACTTTTGAGTCTCTAACCAAGTGTAAGCAAGATACTTCTTTGTAATGTGCAAAAAATAGAGCACTCCATAAGGCCAATAGTTATCCGCTTGTATTTGTTCCTGAGCCACAATTCATTTAATACTGAAAGTACCCAAAAATGAGCATTTTATAACAGCGCCTGCACCACTACTAAAACCCCCATTCTGAGAGGCACCATAAAAAAACCAACTACTCAGTTCCCTTCTAGCAAGTGGGGGTGAACTATTCTTTGTGAGTGAACATTTTCCATCTCACCCAAGTCTAGCATAATTCGACTGCACACCCTAAAAAGAGACAAGCTTTGATCTTAAAAAAAACTAGATTTCTATGTCGCCAGAGTTCCCAACAGATTAAACAAGGCAATTCCTTCCGCATCCATCTCCTTGACCTGAGTTGACGAATCTTGTCATCCAAGGTTGAAGAGTAATCACTTGCAAATTGTGTTTATAAAAAAACCATCAACTATAGATTTTGAGTCTCCAACCAACTGTAAGCAAGATAGCTCTTCGTAATGTACAAAAAATAGAGTACTCCATAAGGTCAATAGTTATCCCATTGTATTTGTTCTTGAGCCACAATTCATTTTAATACTAAAAGTACTCAAAACTGGGCATTTTATAACGACACCCGCACCACAACTAACACCCCCATTCCGAGAGGCACCATAAAAAAAACCAACAACCCAGTTCCCTTCTAGCAGGGGGGGGGGGCTATTTTTTTTCGAGTGAACATTTTCCATCTCACCCAAGTCTAGCATAATTTGGTTGCACATCCTAAAAAGATACAAGCTTTGATCTTAAAAAATAACCAGATTTCTATGTCGCTAGAGTTCCCAATAGATGAAACAAGGAAATTCCTTCCACATATCCATCTCCTTGACCCAAACTTGGAAACACTCATTGAGTTGTTCACAACCCCAAATTCTTTGAATCTGAAAGACATTTAAAATGAACTCTCAAACATCTTTGGAGAAAGAACAATAAACCATCAAATGGTTTATCGATTTCTCCTCTCTTCCACACACCAAGACCACAAAAGCTTCTTTTTGACAGATTATCTCAAGTCAAAATTTTATTTTCAAACAGTAGCCAATTAAATAATTTTATTCTCAAAGGAATCTGTCACTTCCAAACATCCAATTGCCACTCCTCAATGATATCCTCACTCCTATCTAGGAATTGTACTTCATAGCCTGGTTTTGTAGAGACTTTTCCTTATTTAATATTCCAAGACTAGACTAGTGGATCATTCTCATTAGTTAAAACAAAAGCAGAGTGTTTTAAACCCCTTACATAAGTATCCCATTTTGTTTTTTGTTCTCCCAAGAGATTGAGTATCTCTATGCTTTTCCATATGTCACCAGTCAAACCTCCTATATCTGAAGTAGTTACCTGAGCTAGAAACATTAATCCTTTTGAATGCATTGTTTGTCCTAAATTAGGCGAACTATTCTTTGTGAGTGAACATTTTCCATCTCACCCAAGTCTAGCATAATTCAGTTGCACATCCTAAAAAGAGACAAGCTTTGATCCTAAAAAATAACCAGATTTCTATGTCTCCAGTGTTCCCAACAAATGAAACAAGACAATTCCTTCCACATATCCATCTCCTTGACCCAAACTTGGAAACACTCATTGAGTTGTCCACAACCCCAAATTCTTCGAATCTAAAGACATTTAAAATGAAATCTCAAACATCTTTGGAGTAAGAACAATAAACCATAAAATGGTTTATTGATTCCTCCTCTCTTCCACACACCATGACCACAAAAGCCTCTCTTTGACAGATTATCCCAAGTTAAAATTTTATTTTCAAACACTAGCCAACTAAATAGTTTTATTCTCAGAGGAATCTGCCACTTCCAAATATCCAACTGCCACTCCTCAATGATATCCCCACTGCCATCTAGGAATTGTACTTCATAGTCTTGTTTTGCAGAGAATTTTCCTCATTTAATATCCCAAGACTAGACTAGTGGATCATTCTCATTAGTTAGAACAAAACCAGAGTGTTTTAAACCCCTCACATAAGTCTCCCATTTTGTTTTTTGTTCTCCCAAGATATTGAGTATCTCTACGCTTTTCCATATGTCACTAGTCAAACCTCCTATATCTGAAGTAGTTACCTGAGCCAGAAACATTAATCCTTTTGAATGCATTGTTTGTACTAAATTATTTGACAATTTATAATAGGATCGAGACCCTATCAAATGATCCAATCCCATTTGAATATCCCACCCATTGTAAGGCTTCCAAACTGACCAGTCAGTGATAAGATGCATAGATGAAGTGAGGGAATTCCAACAATTCAACATGCCTTTTAAGCTCTTTCTCCCTTCCCTTAACCAATCCACTATAGATTTCTTTTTCAAATATTTTTTAAGAATCACTTCATGCCAAAAGCCCGAACTCATTAGGCTCGCTTTTCCAAAACAAAAAATGTTTTTAAAGCCCCACCCACCTATCTTTTTTGGCTTAGCAATCATTTTCCAATTGACCAAGTGAATGATTTCTGTTTATTTTTTACTTGTCCACATAAAACTGAACATCCTCCTTTAAATTTTATCCAAGATATTCTTAGGAACCTTAGCTAAAAAGAGTCAAAATATGGGAATGCTTTCCAAGATTGATTTAACCAGAATAAATTTACCTCCTAAGGTGAGCCATCTATGACACCTGTTTGAGATTCTTTGTTCCACTTTAATTATCAACTACTTCCAATCAATCATAGAGGAGTTGGGTTAAAATTTTAGCTATTAATTATATAATAGTATAAGTGTAAATCTTGTTTTATATTATTATATATTATCATGTGAGTGTTTGATTTTTAGAAATTGGGGTTTTGTTTCTTTGAAACTTGGATAAAAACAAAATGTTTTGTTGAGTTGAAAGTAAAATATATTTCTTAACTCTTTACATCATTAAGAGTACTTCATTAAGAGAGACAAACTTTGTTTGCTCATTTCGAAAAGAAAGAAAAAAAAAGGTATATGTTCATGTTAATTGTTCATACAAATGGAGTTGCATATTTCTTTAGATACAAAAAAGTTGACATACATCAGTGTAAAAAAGATTTATGCAATGAAACTAATCCTCTTTCCAGGGTCAAAGATAAACATTAAGTCAACCTTGAATGTCCTCTGAAGATGAACTGTCAATAAAGTCTCAGACAAGGATGGTGAAGTGGTATGATATCACCATCCTCGTTTTCTCCTAATTTCAGTACTAGTACCCATTCGAAGTCCCTTGTTGGACAAAGAGATTGCTCACTTGATAAATTCTTTGTAGACAGGGTTAAAGAAGATTCAATTAAACACAAATAAAGATGTTTTAACTCCATCATAAATTGGACTTAGTGCGAGGCTTTGATGTAGACCCCCACCCCCTCCTAGGGTCCGCGTGACCTCTCGGTCTAGGATCGTTCAACATCAAGGAGCTGAATTGGCTCTCGTGCCCCTTTTGTGCCCTCAAAATCCCATACACAAGTCCTATGCCTTTCTTCTCAAAAGTAAAATTCAAATTTCGGGGATCTCTAAGCGCCAATGGAGTCTTACAAGAGATCATGGGCCAAAACTGTGGGCTAAGCCTCTTTTTCCCCAAAAATTCAGGATTTCGAAGCTCCCGAGCTTTGGGAGTTTCAACAACACAATACCCTATTCCTTTTGAATGTCGAACTGATGGAGTGTCGAATAAAAACACGAATCAACAGTCCACAACGCCCGTTGAATTCTACGGTGGGAAAATATACTTCGAGACTTTTCCCTTGCTTCAACACACTCCACTCACGAAGTGTCAAACGTCGAAATGGATGATCGAACGATTGACGTCTCTTTCCCCGATTGACGGTTCACATCTCCTTCACGCTCCAGGATTTCTGGATGCACAACCTTATCTAACCTCCGAAGTACTGAACTTCGAAGTGACGTAGAGTCACGATCAAGCTCCACGTGTCCTTGCAAATGAACAAACAAGATGGACTTCGGACTTCGGGAGTCCTCGACTCCAAACGATTTATACCTCGACTCCTTCGGAGTGATAAGTCTCCAGACTCCAAGATATGGCACCATGCGTCCCTTCTTGTCAACGACTGGGATCTACTTTTCTCTTTAGAGCTTCGAGAGTTTTGAAAACTCCACACCTCTGTTCTCTTGGATAGCCCGGCTTTCGGACTACCCTTGATCTACGGACACGTGTCCTCTCCGACAAACGGTGTAGATTCACTTTGGCTCCCCAGGACTTCGAGAAACTTCTATCCTTCTGTACCTACTCCTCAGCTTTGCTGGATAATCGAACTTTCAGACCACGCTCAATCTGTTGACACGTGGTCTCACATCTGACAGCCTAAACACACTTCGGGCTCCAGGACTTCGGTAGACTTGTCTCCTCTGTGTCCAAACACGAAAAACCTTAGAAATTGTGAAGTCTAAAGGACGTTGAGGGTTAAAACCCGTGCTACTCACCTGGATCCGACGAATGTCGATCCTCGCGCTCAGATCATGTGGCTGGGATTTGTCCTTCTCCATGCGTGCTCCTCCTCCAGTCTGGACTTAGATCCGATGGTCCAGATCTCTTCTAACAACAGATCCAATGACTGTTGTAGCCCCTCCTCTGTTATGGCTACGCTTTCCTTCCAATGAAGGATTTCCAATATTTTTCAAAGGTTCGGACTTTGATCCTTCTCCTTTGTAGGGTCGATTCTCTGGACGTTGCTCACGCTGCACCTCTTGAGCTTTTTCAACACTTCGATGAAGTGTGAGCGCACACTTGCGCTTCTCCTGCAGTACGAGACTTGGACTGTTTAGCCTTTTGCAATCCTTGTCGGGCTATGCACGTACTTGCGCTATTCCTCCTGAGCTTATATGAACCTGTCAGTGGTTCGAACTCCACACTCCTTGTGTTGGCTTCATGCACTCAACTGCACTTACCTCCTCTTTGAGTTTGTAATTGCCTGGAATCCAAAGAGTCTTGACCCTTTTCTCCCTTAATAGTTTCTCGTGCCCTCATGGCACTCACGCTTTTCGTCGAGAGCTTTCAACTCTTCAGTTTCAAAGGGTTCAATCCCTTTGTTCTCTCCAGATGAATTCTTGGTTGTCTATGCTCTTCCTCCTGAGCTTTACCAACACTTCAACAATGTGTTGGCTTCGTGCACTTCTTGCACTCTTCTCTCCTTATGGCTTGAGATTTTTAGGCTCACCTGCGCACACCTTGCACTTCCCCTCAGAGTATTCTATAAATTTGATGTGCACTCCTTGCACAACATTTCCTTATGATCTTTTACACTTTACTAAGTGTAGGCACACTCCTTACGCTCACTCTGTGCACTCCTTGCACTATTCCTTCTGAGATTGAGAATAATTTTGGTGTGTCCACCTGACATGCTCCTCATATAACTCTTGGACGAGTTCTCGTGCAGTCCTTGCACTGGCCTTTTAGAGTTCTTTAACAACTCTAAGGTGCACTCCTTGCACATCCTTGAGAGCCCAAAACTACTCAGAAAACCATATATAGAGAATTTCTATCTACTCCTGCAACATGAAGCATTCATATACTCACATCATTCATGAACACACAATTAACATTCAAACACATTTAGAAAACTTATGGAACATACACACAAAAAACTCATAGGTAGGGAAATCTGCTCTTTGTATTAAGATTGAATGTTATTTACACTATGTGAAAGGCTAGACTGCAACAGAGTCTCAACTCTTTCTCTCCTCTCCTCTCATCTCCTCTCTTCTCCTAGTTGCTTCTTAGCAACTAACTCTCTGATTCTCAATACAATGATATTTTTTACAAAAGAGGGGCTCCTCGAGCCTTCCTCTACCTACTCACATTAAATTACAATCAATTACATTTAATAAACATCTAGTCCAAATCGGATCTAGATCTACCCAACTGTCAGATATTAAAGACGAATTTACACTCGAACTGTACAAATACAAGGGCTCGACTTTCCTTGAGCCTCAACATTTAATTACATTGAATTTCATTAAAATTTTAGATTTAAACACAAAATTTGGATGGTTGACGCGTCCAAGTGCGCTGTTGCACTGGTTGCTGACGCGCATGACGAGCTAGAGCGATGCTCCTACATTAGGCTTGCTATTTCACATTTTTCATTCATCTAGTTGATTACAATTATTGAGTCATTGTGATGCAGACCCCCTCCCCTTCAGGGTTCTGCGACCTCCTGGTCTCTGGATCATTCAATCCCCTCAAGCTGAAACAACTCTTTGGTCCCTGCTGGAACCCCAAGGAAAAATATTCACAAGTCCCTTTATGAAGCTCGCCCTGTGCGAACAAGCACCAAGCGCGAGATCCACCCCATGTGACCATGGGCTGTGACCACGCGCCTACACAAACAATGTTCAGAACTTCACGTATCAAGGCTTCGACGTGTGAACCACCCTTGACTCTCCAACTCCCGATAGTCGATTCCCAACAAAGGCTAAGCACTGGGCTAGCTCCCCTCGTATCATTTCTCCACGTGACCACCGTCTATGATCACCGACTGAGCCCAAAAGGCACTCGTCGCATTTCGCGTATCGACGATGTGAAGGAGTCGACTCCTTGTCTGTCAAACTCCCAATATTTCCTTCACCTAGATCAACGGTCTAGGTTTCCTGTGATCTGACGGTTCAGATCATGTCACGAGTCTGGACTTTGCCAATCCTCGACTCTACTCCTTTGACTTTCTTCAGTAGTGAGTCAGTGAAATGTTGATCTCTCGCCACACGTCCCTCCAAAATGGACGGTCTTGATGACTTCAAAATGCTGATCTCTCGCCATGCGTCCCTCCAAAATGGACGGTCTTGATGACTTCGGGACAACCAACGATTGTGATCTTTTCAAAATGATCAATGGTCGTGATCTTTTCGGGAGTTCGCGTTTCGTGAGGTCGAGAGGTTTCTCTCTCTTCAGATCCTCCGATCACCGAAACCTTAAAACCCTTTTTGACAATCGACGGTCCAGATCTCCTCTCTATCTGACGATCCTGATCGAATCACAATTTCGCGAGTTCTTTCAACTCGAACTTTGAATACTTTGATGTGCGAGTCAGCGAAACACTGACTACTCACCACGTGTCCCCTCCGGTGGACCACTATGATCACGTCATGGTTTTTGGATTTTGAAAAACCCACCTTCCTGTGCATTCTGAAGGGATTTAACCTTCACGCACTTCCTCTAGATCCAACAGTTATCGGTCCGCGGTGCTCCAATTTGACGGTTCTGATCTAATCTCTCCCACACTCTCTTCTGAGTGTCTAGATGTGGATTTGACGGTCCAGATATTTTCCTTGTAGCTTATCTGAACACTGTCGTGCTCTCCCTCCTGAGCTTTTGCACCTTCTTCCCGGACTTGGAAGATTTCAATACTTAGAATATTTTGATCTTCTCCTTTCCTGCGAGTCTAGTTTTCTGGATCTCGTGAACACTTTATGAAAGTGCTATCCCTTCTGAGCTTCATCGCTTGAAGGATTTTCGATCTCCCATGCACACCTTGCGTTCTAGGGATTTCGAATAACTCAGTTCGAAGGATTTTCTTGAAAAGAAAATGCTTCTCGCCCACCTGGCGTTCTTTGACTCTGGTTATTCAAAACTTGTTAGCTTCTTGATGTTGTGCACACCTTGCACTTGGTCTGAGTTTCCTTGATTCCCTCTGAACTCCTCTCTGAGCCAATCCGAGACTCAGTCGAAGCACTCCTTACATTCGAGATGCGCACATTGCATACAAGTATCAGAGGAGAAACAGAGCGAAACTCAACCAATTTCATCACAATTTCATACATTCAATCTCTCAAGCTCTCATACATGAAAATGAACTGTAACAAATCATACATACAAAATAACATTCATGAAATCATATTTGAGATGAACACAATTCAAGGATTTTGGGATAATTTTTGTATGTTCTATTCATTCATAAAACGAAAATTACATAGTGTTCCTCTACTCTACTCTACTCTGCTGATCTCTCTTACAATAGTCCTCCATACTGATCTATTATAGTGTAAAAATCAACTATCTAAGGACCGGCTCCACGAGCTCTCTCGTCCTGTTCTGAAATCTATCATTTCAAACTTTAAAACTAACACCTACTCTGTCCTATTACAATAACTGCTAATTACTACCAGATAGAGTCGACACTCCATATCTGCAGTTTCTTACAGTCCTTCCAGACTTTACAAACAAGTTGCAATTTAAAATTGTTGTTTACAAAATATCTCAACAACCCAATTAAATTTTGATTTAAATGCTTGATTTGGAACTCTGTCATTGCTGAGATGTCCTC
>SNQJ01S0154663.1:0-18386 GCA_010110895.2 Picea sitchensis
ACCCAAAGAGGGTTGTGGGTGGCCAAATAGTCCCTAGTTAGAAGTTTCTTCCTATTGTGGCTCAATGTGTTGGTTAGTCTAGTGGTTTTCTTTTGGTATGCCCCGAGCTAGCATACTCGTCAACTTCTCCATCAACATTTTTTAAAATTTGGCTAGGCTTTGTTGATTCTATTGATTTTGCTGCTTGAATTTCTCATCTAGCTTCTTATAAAACTTCTCATCAAACCCATTTATGTTATCTTGAAGTTTCTTAAGATGATCTTCCACGAGTTCCAACCTGCTTGTAGTAGAGCAGGTGGTCATGTTGTCCAGGGAAGTATGAGGTGGTTTATAGGTATTATCCTTCATGGGTGAGCTCAATGGAAAAAGTTACTAGGTCCTAAGGACAAGGGAGTTTCAGGTGCTATAGCTCTGTGATATATGTGTGGGGTCCAACAATAGTACTCATCCCAATATCTTAGGGCACTAACTAAGGAGGCTCAACATTTCCCTTAGTTGTACTACTCGGCTACCCAAGTACTAGAGAATGGTCTCCCTGAGTGTTGTTCTCAAGACATCCTATATACCAAAGGGTACATGGAAGTGATATTTTGTATATAGGTATTTTCTGATGCATTGCTACTCGAAGGGGTACCAATAGGGGTTACAAGGGTTTCCAACAATGTGATTCCACTTGTATTTCTTGCGTGCATTCTTCCCCTACCACATTTTTACCCATGAGTGAAATATCACTGTGTTATTTAAATATGTTAGAACATGTCTCCAAAAATAAATTCAAAAATTTATGAGCTTGCAAACCCAAAAGAAATCTCTTAAAATCACCAGAAAAAACGGTGGGTTTGGGGCCAAAATGTAAAATGATCACAACTTTTGTTGTGGCTATTATGACCCCAATTATGAAATGCCATAGCTTATTTGGTCATACTAGCATTATTTTGACTAAAATCTATGCACTCTATCAAAATATATCCAATTTGCAAAATTTGTGGCCTTCTTAGAAAACAGCAGCTAAAAAGGTTGATTTTAAATCAATGATATCTCCACTTCCTAGACTCCATTTTGGGTGATTTGTTTTGAGTGGGTATTTTTCGAGAGGAATTCAGTTCATGGGCTAGATTCTCCAAGTTTTGCACAAAAAGTTATACAATTTGACTTGAATCTTGTAGTCTTCTTTTTCCCTCAAAATTGAAAATAAAAAAAATTCCCTTTATTGCTTAAAAGTTCTCCCTTCATGTCAAAGAAGAGCTCTAATACCCACTTGTAGTATACTTAACCCCAAAAATTTAGAACATTCACATAAAATCTGAGTTCAAAACCAAGAACAAGGAAAAGTGAGTTAAGCCCTAAAGGGACCTCTTTGATAATCAAATATAGAGAGTTATGTTCACTTGCGTCTTCAAAGGGGAAGCTGATCGAAGAGCAATGCTCCAAATAAAATAAAAATTCTTGACAAAACATTACATAACCTTCAACTCAATATATAGCTATCCATAGAAAATATTAACTACCTATGGGCCCCATTATAATGAGGATGACCATAATTTAGGCTTTATTAATAAAAATGATCATTTTTACAATAAGTGACTATTAACTAACTATTTAACGAGACTTATTCAAAGAAAATGGCCTCAATACATTAATAAAGGTATCTAAGTAAAGGGGGTTGGGGTGGGACTAACATAATAAGAAAGTTTCAACAAATAAACAAGTGCCTCCATCATGGAAACAAAAAACTCATCTTGAACCCACCAAGCCTCATCAAGAATGGTATCTCTCACTCAAATTGCTTTTTTAGTGTTGCTTTGTTTCCATGTTTTCCACTATGGATTAACAACCATGGAGGACAAAGCTTCCCTCATGTCTACTAACCACCTGACCATAATATAATGTGATGCAAATCTAGTTTTTCCAACCTTGAGAATTTGGAGTCTAGCAAATTCCTTATACATAGCTTGTGCATGTTGATAGTTAGTGATAAAAATCTAAACTTCTCTTGCTTCTTCACATAGTTTTTCATCCATTGAACTTCAACAACAATGGATTTAAAAGCAAGATTTAAATTATGCACCACATAGAGTGTCCAAAAGATGTTTTCATGCAATGACTCAATAATTGCCCTAGATGTTTTGCATGAATGTGAATTATCTATGATGACTTGCACAACATTTGAAGAGCCCACGATCTTGATTGTAATTTTTCCAGCAATCCATTTAGTTTTATTCTCCTCCCCAAAAGAATCTATTTCCCTCAAAAAGTATGAGCTCAAAGGAGACATTACAATGATGTTTATCAATGGAATATTGGTTGTATCAGTCCAACCATTAGAGATAATAGAGACACCATTAAAAATGAGCTGGTTCCAATACTTTCTCCACAATCAATTTTTCATTTTATAGAAGAGTAGTGCACACTTTCTCAAAGTTTGGCCCCACGTAACCCTTAGGGGCATTATTAATTTCCCTAATCATGTCTTGTCAATATGGAGACCACACTATATTAAAGGGTATTTCACATGCATATATGTCCGTTGAAACTCTATTATCTATCTCATCCCCCTCCCTCCTGTATCAAACATTTTGGCCAAGGTTCCAAAGTTTTCTTTCTTGTGGATTTCTTCAACAATTAAGGGAGATTCATTTCCCCTTTTTTGAGATAGGTTGATCAAATCCTCCTTACTACCTTGGCTAAATCTACAACATCTTGCTCAACTTGATATCTGTTCACATCCGCTCGGGCGATATTTTTGTAATGATGAATTACATTATCATTTTCAAGCCAAATAAAATGGGCTTTATCCCTCGTGTATGACCCTGTAAAAATTACTTTGCACTGGTTGCAATTCTACGAGTAGTTGCCACCAGTGTTCTTCTCTTTCTTCCCAATCTTAGTCACTTACTTCCACAGGGTAGAATCAACAGAGTATTTTAGTTGTTGTTGTTCATTTTCATGATTTTTTCCTCTCCCTCCACCACTCCTCCACCACGAACTCCACTTCTAGACTGAACTGATTGATGAGAAGCCATTGTTGGTGTTTATAAAAAAATGAAATACCTTCTTTGTCAGTGCTAGCAGCTGCACATGGCACAATGAAAATAAATTTTTATAAGTGATCGCCATTCAACATTCAGGGGTTCGATAATTTTCAATTGAGTCAAAAAGTTTAAACTTTAAAGGCTCTTGGAGGTTACTGTGTATGCATGTTGGCATACACAATAGACCTTCAAATTTCACTCTTCAACTAATAAAAATAAAATTTGAAGTTACCTTCCTGTAACTTGGAGTCGATCTTCCTAAACTGTCCACCCATCGCCTTCCTGTAACTTGGAGTCGATCTTCCTAAACTGTCCACCCATCGCCTCTCTTAACCTCTCGACCAATGCACTCACTACAATTGTAAATGAAATAGAAAAACTCAAACCTTTTTCCTAATTAGCTTAACCGTGGAGTCCTTTATAAGCCTCTGTTGCGTGGGTAGGTTTATTAAATTTATTTTGGTATTTTTACCAAAACTTTTATAGGAAGCTAGGAAACAGTTCCCATTGGAAGAATCGATTCTCAACCTTTAGGAATCAATTGCTCCAACGGGAATAATTTCCCTTCATTTCTTGACTGAATCCAAATACTAGAACCTATTCCTAAGGAAACCGAAATGTACCCTAAAATCAGATACGGATCTTTAAAAATTTGACTAAATCCTGGAGAATTGGGTATGAATCCACGAATCCCCGACTCCTGTATGAGCCAGATCCAGGTACGGAGGGGTTAGGGGCTGAATCTTATAACTTTGTGATCATCTCATAGATTTTTTTTATAAATCAACCAATGCAAATCTAGAGTTTGACAATGAAGCTTGAGTTTTCTCATCACCTCCTTACATCATTATAGAATCTATCAGTTTTGCCCCCAATTAACAAATACTAAATAATATCCCAGCTAGAACTCTTCCTCAAAGTCATGTTCTTTTCAAAGTTGCAAAACTTGGACTCGGTATTAACTTGTCAAGTCAAAGTCATGTTCTTTTCAAAGTTGCAAAACTTGGACTCGGTACTAACTTGTCAAGTCAAAGTCATGTTTTTTTCAAAGTTGCAAAACTTGGACTCGGTAGTAACTTGTCAAGTCAAAGTGTAGGACTTAATTCAGCAAGTGAAACTTCAAACATACATTATTGTTTATAGGTTGAAGGCCTTAAATCTATTTTCAAAGAGTTTTCATAATTTATATGAACGATAATACAATATACTCAATTGTTTGAACTTATAGTAACTAACCTATATAGTATATGTAGTAGCTCACATAGGGGAAGGAAAAGAACTATAAAAACCCACACAAATTATCTATGCATTCAAAATATACACTACATCATAAACATCATGGCACAACCCAAATTAGAGTATACATCACATCACAGGTATACAATGAGTTTTTGGATTGCAATTGCAACCCTTGAATTTTTGAGTGCATGGATATGAGGATACAACTAATACTACATGAGAAATGTGTGTGTTATTATTGTGTTTTACAGTGAGGGAGTTATATTAGACAAAACTATTAAGACACAAGGCCTTGACTATACCTGTAAGGCATTAGGTTCCGAAAAGGAGGGTCGTTGCATCTGACATGGTAGTTTTTTTATGCAACCCCTCTAAAAATTTACAAAAAGAGACTTATGACCAAATGTATTCCACCTACCATATCTATAGGAGTACTTGTATACAAACTAAAACTCTAGCTTCTTACAAACAACAAGGGGAGTATTACAAAATTTTGAAGATATATTGACTAGTAGCCTCATCATTGGGATGTCAAGCATGTTTTGTTGGAGGGTTGCCTCTTCATGCCACCAATGCCTAGATTTCCCTAGTGTGAGATGGATTATATCTAACTTCCTTGATTTCACTTGCTCTGCCATAGATTTGATCAGTTGATGTAATAGGGAAATAGAGTCCTCAATTGTGCAAACTTTGGCCTCCAATTCTAGGATTCGAACATCTTGTTGATTAATGTTTGCATTAAGACGATTAATTTTCTCTATCATTTCTCCACACATTTGGTCTATTTTTTTTGTTTTGTGTGGTATTTTGTGTTTACAAAAGTTGGGAGTTGTATTGACAAAAATATTAAGACACAAGACCTTGACTATACCTGTAAGGCCTTGGGTTTTAGAAATGGAGAGAGGTTTGCATCACGAAATGACAATTTCTTGATGGATCCCTCTCCAAACATTTAGAAAAAGAGACTTATAATTTAGTGTATCGTGTTTAAGATCCTTATACACACCTACTAGCATGGAGAAGTCTCCAACCCACTTGATGTGTCCTTGGAGGCACATGCCTAAGTCCAAACCAACACCTTGATTTGGACTTCTTTTGTCTAGACTCACTCCTAGGGAAACCCGAGGGGTAAACCCTATTTAACTATGTTAAGTTGATTAAATGATCTAGGAGTTAATTTAATTCTTAAGTTAGGGAGACCTAACCTAAATGACAATCAATCAATGCAATGCAGATATTGAATGAAAAGCAAACCCCTTTACCTACAAGTTTAACTAAGACTAGTTCCTAAAGGAGGGTAAATGGAGTCAATCAGTTATACAACAAATATACAATTAAATGAACTAATCACAGTGAATAAAGAATATAACTTTACATAAGACAATTATTGAATGAAATGAAATAGATATACAATGAACTAAACAAATTAAGTGATTATACACATATACAAGATAATTAAACCAATATACAATGAAATATTATAGCATGAGATATTCACAAATGAAAAATGACTTGAAAACTTGGAAAGCAAATTGTCCCAAGAGAAAGAGTGTGCAACTTTAGATGAGATGGCTTAGAAGAGTAAACTCACATAACTTAAGTAAGAGATAACTGAAAATGAAAGAACATAAGTTGTGAAGGTGTTGTAGGTTGATTTTAGAATAATTTTAAAGTCTCTCTTTAGTTAAGGGGATTAAGGTTTGAAGATGCAAACCTAGACTATGTGTCTACCCTTAAACTCTTACCGCTTTGACCAAAGGGATTGATGGGTGCTCAAGAAGGAGGAAAAACAAGGTCCCCCCCTAGCTCCATGGATCAATCTGGAATGCTTGGATGCTCAAGTAGGAGGGACACTTAGTGTATAAAACCATCTAGCATAATATGGCTCACAAGTCACTTATACATGGTGAGAAGTTGTATCGGTTTAGGTGCTAGTTACTAGATATGATTACTTCCCAAATTAAAAGTTACAAAGATATTAACAGTTATACAAATTATACAAGTTATAAAAGCCTTATGACCTTGCATGGATTGGCTGAGCCAAATCACTTTGCAAGGTGTGGGAAAAATAAATCAAAGCAAAATAAAATGGCTTGAAACTAAAAGATTTTACCTAGTCACACAACATTGCCTTAAGCACAAGTGGGGAAAAATTCCAAAACAAAACTAAGAAACTATGCTAGCCTTATTATGATTTTGCATGGATTGGCCAAGCCAAATCACTTTGCAAGGTGTAGGCAAAAATTATTTACAATTATTACAAAACATAAAATTAAATCTTTAGAGGCAGAAGCCCGAGACTCTCTTGGGTTGCTTACAATACTTAGAAAGATGAAGAGAGAGGAAAACACAGAGAGCCCCAACTTGGGAGGCTCTTTTGGGTTGTTTTGAGAAGGCCAAATGGGCAGCACCTCCCCTTTTAATGGTGAGAATGTAATGTCCCCACTTTGGGACATCGGGATATTACAAGGTGTTATGATAACCAAAGTAGCCAGATGAGATTATAAGCTGATACAGGGGAGCTATTGAGGAGGTATTTTGGGGTCCAGGTTGCATCATTCATCCTATTTCATCATGATGATCCATTCCTCACAAATTGTTTTTGGTTTTGTTGCATTCCGACGTTTTCCATGGTTTTGAGTATTTTTGACTATAAGTCAATTAAATTCACTTAAGAGGGCATTTTGGGCACAATACTTGGGAGGAACCTCTCAGATTAATAGCTCATTGGAATAGGAAGCAGAAACACTACAGGATGGGATGGTGAAGTGACTTTTCGATTGGCCAAGAAGCCACAAGGAGATAAGGTGTTTTGTAGAGGTAAAAATGTTAATTAATTAATTAAAAAGTGATTTAATTAATTGTTAGTGGCAAAGTAAGTCACTTTGGAGGAGGGACAAGGTGACCCGGAGGTATAAAAAGAGAGGAAGGGCCTCTATTCTCTCATTCATTCATGTATGATTATCATTTTGATATCGGGCTTCTAGCTAGAGAGCCCATACCTTGGGGGTTTGATTTAACAAACCCTAGAGGACAATTCGGTGGTGAAATATTCCACCCTAGCTTGTCCCAAGATTTGTCTCAGGGATGCAATACTCCCCTTCACCATTCTAGTTCAGATCTAGTCAGTGCAGGAGGATTCTACACAGCCACATGCATAGGAAGAGGGCCTTACTATTTGGGGTTTCTAGCAAGGGGGGGCACAACATCCATTGAGGTAAGTTTGTTGTAGGTGATTGGCAAGGCTCACAGAGTGCAGCACCTAAGTTTCATTAGAATTATTGGACATTAGATCTAGTCCATTCGGGAAATTGTTTATGTGCCATTTGATTTATTAGATTCATGGGATGGATTGGAGGAGAGGAGAAAACTTTATAAATTGGTTTCAGTCATTTTTTAGCTCAAATCTTCACTATTTCACTTGGGACTTCACTAGTGAATGGTGAAGATCTGATCTATCATTCTAGTGGTTTGGTGAAGCATTTGGAGACATCTAGGAGGGAGGCCAGATTATCTAGGGTTCGAGGAGGCATCACAGTACCATTCCTTGGAGGGGAGTTAGATCTATGGGTTTGAGAGGGATTTTGAGGATTTGAGCACTTGGAGTTTGTTCTTACATTTTAGTTTGTGGTATGTTTATTGCTTTATCTTCTTATACATTTGCTACAAACACACATATAAACCATTAGGCTAACCCTAAGTGCAACCTAAAGAACCATAGTAGCAAAGTGTTTGACTAAATGCCACACACAAAAAAAGTTTAAAATTCATGCAATACGTGATGTTCCTGGCATATTGACTTGGGAACATTACGATTGAGTATCGAGCTTAGACTCCTACCATTTGAGAGTGCAAAAAGAAGAAATGGATATATTTTACTTTGCTAAAGAGAGTATGCTTGTGGAAGGAAATATTACGCCCTTAGTGAGGGAACTAGGGCTCAAATAACCTTGCAACAGTTTGTAGCCTTAAAAAATCATAGGTGGACCAAAGATGAGGTTACACATTGGGTCAACATAACAGAGGAAAATAGAGAAGCAACAACTAGATGGAGGGAAGGCAATGAGAGAGAGAGAACCCAGCCCATGAGGAGCAGCACACTGAGTTGCAAGGTGCCTTGGGAACCCGGATCATAGGTGTAGGGGTAGGGTAAGAAGCACCCATGTATTATTGAGGTGCACTATGACAATGATGATGAGGTATGTGAGGATGGGGCAATAGATGCTTGTTGGAGTTGTCCAGTGATGATAGTGACTCTTGCACAAGGCTGATTCTTACTGCAGCAGGGAGGATAGTGACCCTTGCTGTTGGAGGGGACGGAGTTGGATGGAGCCGGGGATGATAGAACTGGTGTTTCAACAGACATATCACACACTATTGATGACCTTACACCTAAACAAAGTGGTGACACTAGTGAGGATTCCTGCGTGTTGGAACCTAGAGATGGCGAGCTCTCTATGGTGACCATGAAACATCTGTCATCCTTCCAGACACCTATGACTTAATACGTCACATGAGGATAGAAGTAGCATAGAGGAGGTTATGCAGCAGTGCACACCATGGACATGTAGAACCCGCCGTCTAGGAGAGATATATATGGCGGTCTTGACAGTTGATCCCTCCTCACATATCAACATGAGGAGATTGAGTCACCTCTTTTAGGGACTCCATTAGTTGAGCAAGTTATGGAGACTTACGGTTTGAGTGGAGCACTTACTTCTAGGATCATCTTGCAGTGATGAGGGTGCACTCTTTATTAGTCAGGAGATGACCATAGCATGCATCTAGACACATCTATATGGGACCCAACCGCAAATGATAGTAGCAGGGTGAATGCACAGAAGAGGAGGGATACTGACTACTCATACGGAATATAGTGTGACCGGAGGGAGATATCATCTAGTGATAGGGGAATGCAGTGGCATGGGAGAGGACCAGTAGCATAGTAGGCGATTGGGCAGTTCCAGCACTTTATCTTACTGCCCCAGTGTTTTGGGGATTCCATAGATTGACACCATGATTTGACACTAGCAGTGAGGATATGAGTGGCACCTCAACATGACTATGTCCGAGTCACCCTTAGAAGAGACGGAGTTGAGAGTCCCGGTGAGGATATGATCATGGCGACCACTAGAGCATTGATGACATGCATGCATTGATGACAAATTACTATTGGAGGGCATCAGTGGCACATGGTAGTTGAGATGAGGGGATTTTGCCATGGATGGCTTTCATACTCTCAAGGAGAGAATATCTTTGATGAGGACTGACTATAGCAGTTGTTGGCGGAGACTGGACTACCTCTTGAGTTGGCCGAGGATGTATCCTTGAGCTTTGAGGGGCGAGGAGTTGGAGGGTGCACCTACTCACTCGAGGGAGTTAGAGCTTTTCGAGGACTGTGAGAGGCACCTGGTAACCCTTCAGAATCGAGTCTAGATCGGAGGGCTTCACGGGATATTAGTTAGAGATCCCTTCATCTATCCCAATGGAGCCGGTCAGGATATATCCCTTAGGTCACATGGCTAGAAGGGATGTTGGTGGTCGCCGGAGGAGCACCGATTGGCGGAGGACACTTCCGTTTGTGTTCCGAGAGTGGTTGACCTTCAAATAGAGGTTGATCTAGTTGTACACCCAGGATCTACGTCTGTTGATGATTATCTGAGGAAGATGACATGGGTATGCAGGCATACAGTGGTGAGTGATATCCCACAAAGACATCTTAGAGATGTTGATTGGGATTGATTATATTACCTTGTAGGGAGACACGCAGAGTATACAAATTTCCTCCTTTTGTGACATGGTTTGAGAGAGAGCACCTTGAGTGCTCTGATTTCATATTTTATTGACATAGTTATGAGAGAGCACCTTCATCGCTTCAGCGGTTGCAGGGGAGATGAGGGATGGAGGTTGGTTGATCAACGGTTGATTACCAGGTTATCTTGGATGTTTGGGATTCGGTGATGACTACAAGAGAGTATTTTTCATGGATACCGATGGATGAGTTTCTGGTGGGATCCTTGGGATTGACCAAATCCCTATATGATATCTTCAGATCCTATAGTCAACTTCTGAGATGTTTTGTTAGCCTTTCGACTTTCATAGACAACGGCATGAGGAGATGAAGCGTGGTAGGGGACATGGGGAGTGGCTAGGGCGGGACTACATGACATGAGTGTTTTTACGGTATCCAAAAGGATAGAGGTGGATCGTCATAGGCAGCCAGTTGATATTTGGTGTGTGATGGTGAGAACCATAGGCCGGATGATAGAAGATGGGAGCAGAGGGGGCTTTTCGGCAGTGGTTATTGACCTGAGTAGCAGAGGCTGGAAGTGATAAAATTCCAAGTTTTTCCATGGGATCAGGGAGTTCATTTTGTTAGCGGGATGTTTTACGTCATGATGACCCAGGTTTCACTAGAGAGCCACATACTCCACCTTAGGTTGGTTTGGAATGGGGTTGCGGGGACTTGTCCTATGGATCGAGGAAGTTTCTCCCTCTTGATCATCATGATAAAGAATGGATATGGTTGGGCAGATACTAATTCTACAAAGGTTCTTTTACCGATGCAACTTCTAGACAACAGGTCCAATTTCCACAAGTATTTCATCTTGAGGATCCGAGTGAGGAGGATCCGGTGTATATATATCACAGGGAAGCCGATTAAGGCATGGTTATCATAGTCTGATGCCAACATGGTGATCTTTAATGAGAGACTGGGTTGGGATCTAGGGATTGCGGGGTTGATCATTTCAGCGGCCCTTGAGGCGAGTGGATCTTTGCAGAGGAAAGTTGTTTTGAATTTCCATTGAACTTAGGTGTTGAGGAGAGCACATCTCTTGAGGGTGTCTCACAGAGGTCTTATAGTACTTCATCTTGGCATCTGACGTATGCAGTTGATGGAGGTCGTGTTGATCTTAGTAGGGACTTGGAGGATGGACTCAATCAGGGATGAGGCCATGTCATGTCTTGCAGGAGATTCATGGAGTTGACATATTCCCGGGACTATGCTTCACCGGATATTGCAGTTCACTTTCTGATATAGGATCCAGGGGGTGGAGTTTACTATTGTTCATCTTTGGATGGATTCTACCATGTAGTAATCTCTGGTGGACATGGGATCACAGTATTATACTTGGAAATTTGTTATTGCCGAGGACAAAGCAATATTCTAGCAGGGACTATAATGTCCCCACTTTTGGGACATCGAGGATATTCACAGGGGTGTTATGATGATGACCCAGTAGCGGATAGAAGATTATAAGGTGAGTATAGGAGCCAGAGGGGTATTTTGGGGTCCATCTTGCATCACTCATCCTATTTCATCATTATGATCCATTCCACCTAGGTTGGCTTTGGTTCCGTTGCATTAGGCGATTTCCATGTTTTTGATTATTTTGAGCTATAAGTCGATTAAATTCACTAAAGAGGCATTTTGGGCAAAATACTTGGAGGAACCTCGGTGTAATAGCTCATTGGAGTCCTTGAGGAGCAACACTATAGGATAGGATGGTGAGGGAGTCACTTTTAGTGGCCAAGAAATGGGAGAGATAAGGTGTTTTGCGGAGGTAAAAGGTTCATTAATTAATTAAAGTGATTTAGTGGTAATTAATAATTAATAAAGTAAAAGTCACTTTGGAGGGACAAGGTGTAGGCCGGGAAATTATAGAAGAGAGATAGGAGCCTCTATTCTCTCATTCATTCATGTATGATTATCATTTTGATATCGGGCTTCTAGCTAGAGAGCCCATACCTTGGGGGTTTTGAGGGTTTGACAAAACAAACCCTAGGGAGACGTGGAGTGTTGAAAGATTCCACCCTAGCTTGTCCCAAACGCCTCCCCACACCATTCTAGTTCAGATCTACCCAGTGCAGGAGGGTTCTACACCCGATACGGTACGAGGAAGAGAAGGAGGCGCACCATTGGGGGTTTCCGACAAGGGGGGCACACCACATTGAGAAGTTCAGTTCGCGGAGGTGATTAGGCGAGGCTCTGGATTTTATCACTTGGTTTTTCATTACAGGGTCTTGGACATCAAATGTAGTCCATTCAGGAGGAGTTTATGTACCATTTGATTTATTAGATGCATGGGATGGATTGGAGGAGAGGAGAAAACTTCAAAAAGTGGTTTGATCATTTGCTAGCTTAGATCTTCACCATTTAGCTTGGGACTTCACTAGTGAGTGGCAGGCCCGATCTACCATTCTAGTGGTTTGGTGGAGCATTTGGAGACATCTAGGAGGGAGGCCAGATTATCTAAGGTTTCAGGCATCAAGGGGGACACACCATTCCTTGATTAGATCTATGGCTTTATGAGAGGGATTTTGAGTTTGAGCACTTGGGTTGTTCTTACATTTACCCGATCTACTGTTTGACATATTTACCAGAGGGTTTTGACATCTTTGGCAGCAAGGCCGAATTGTTGAGGCTATTAGGTGTTCAATGAGGGGTGTGGCATCTTCATCTTGGGGTTTGGCACTTCATACGTGGATCTCTTCTTGTATTTGGTCTTCATTGAGTATTAAGCCTTTGGAGGCTTGTAGTCTTCTTTTGGACCTTTGGAGGCTTGTAGTCTTCTTTTGGAGCATTTTGTAGAAGCTCTTATTATGTGTATGAGATCCATCTGTTGAGCATTCCAGATCTGCATCATTCTTGTATTTAGAGACTTCTTCTATTTATGAATAATATCATATCTGAGGTATTTTGAGTTATCTCTTGTGTTGTTGAACTTGCATATGGTTGTCGTATGTTACATTGCTTTATCTTATTATTTGTTGCTGCAAACGCACATATAAACCATCAGTATAACCCTAAGCGCAACCTAAAGAACCATAGTAAGCAATGTGTTTGACGAAATGCCCCACACAGAAAAAGTTTAAAATTCATTCAAGACGTGATGTTCCTGGCATCTTGGCTTGGGAACATTACAGAGAACCTGCAAAAAACAACAAGTTAATGCTTGTTGGAAATGTTGCCAAAAAACTTGAAAATATTTAGAAATTTCTGTTAGTACAAAACATAAATTTTATATGTAAAAATATGAACAAAAAGGTATATTTTTAAAGCCTAGTTTAGAACAGAAAATGCCTCAAATCAATAGGGAATGATGAAGAAAAAGAACATAAATTTTTGGAGGCTTATGTAGGTTAGATAAGTAAATTTCCAAATCGGAAATCTACTTGTTTCAACACTTTGGTGACCTGCAAATGGTGCCAAAATTGCTACAAAACCAATCAAGCGGTGAGTAGATCTAATAAAAAAGTAAAATACTTTAATAGTTCTATTAAAAATACTTCACTAAAACAAATAGAAATACTTCTACTTATTTTACCAAACAAAATACTTTGCTTTAGATCTCTCAATCTAAGCTACAGTAAAGAAGAAAAACACTAGAAAAATAGCAATGTCACCTCAATAAAATTATGCATAACATCAAGAAGTCTCCCAATGCCAAGATGGTATTCCTCCAAAGCTTCCTTTCATTCAATAAAAATTGCATGCAAATACTTGCAGCAAGACTTACAAGACGGACTGAGAAAGAAAGAGATAGAGAGAGAGAGGAGTGGGAGAGATTTGGGAAGCATGAAATTGCTCTGAGAATATATGTTGAAATGAGGAGGGGTATGCATTATTTTATACTTGGGAGAGGAGAAAGACCCCTCTTGGATGAGCTCCAAGTGGCACACATCAAAGATAGATAGACAAAGTCAAGAAAGAGACACTTTTAGGGTTTGGGTAGTGAGTTAGGGTTTGAGGGGTGACATGGGAAGGGGAAAAACACCTTTTTGACTTGTCAAACATTAAGTTAGACTCAAGGGGGGTGAAATTAGGGTTTTACAAACTTTTTTCATTTTAATTTTTTATTTTCCCTAAGTTCAAGAGGAAGGGGGAACAATTTTTACTAGGGAGACATGAATTTAGGTTGTTGTCTTAGCATGGGGGTTTTTTTTAAGTGGAAAATCACTTTTCCAACTTAGTAAAAAGGTTAGGAAACCTTTCACACTCTCTCTCGGGTCTTTTTCACTTTTTACAAATTTTGGCATTTTTACTTAGCCAAATTAAAGCAATTAAATGCCGACTCTAGATTGACTTGGACTCCTCATGGACAAAGACCTAGCACAACTTGTCCAAATGAGATGAAACTTGGTCCAATGGTTTAGGGAGTCTCTTTCCATTTCTTTTGAGTACTCACACCCCTATAAAAATCCCCTAGGACCAAATTTTTATATTTTTACATCAAATTTAATTAAAATTACCATTAAATGAGTAATTTTAATAAATTAAAAAAAAATATTAAAACTCGACGGAATTCCGAAATACTCTAGACGATGTCTAGAATGGTCATTTAAAACATCCCTATACCTTATTCACCCCTTGGGCTCGATCATTAGAACACTTTTCACCACTTTGGAGGTTATTGTGAGTGAAAAACTCAAGGGTAATTAAAAATTACCTAAGGATAAAAAACATTCGATGAAAGGACTTCCCTAATGATAAGTCCTAGGAAACTAACTAAAATATGACTCATGCTGACCCATTACATTATTATCCCACACAGAGGAGCGAACATTCTGATTACAGAAAGACGTGCCAGGGGAAAAAATGCCCTGTTGAGCCATAAGTGTTCCAACTTAGTTGCACC
This sequence comes from Picea sitchensis, assembly GCA_010110895.2. Taxonomy (NCBI): domain Eukaryota; kingdom Viridiplantae; phylum Streptophyta; class Pinopsida; order Pinales; family Pinaceae; genus Picea; species Picea sitchensis. The sequence goes on from SNQJ01S0154663.1 coordinate 14,912, forward strand.
ATCAGGTACATAGCTTCATGATAATATGACGTTGACCCCTAGTCAAAATAGGTGGTCAATGGTTGGCTCCACATGGGGATGTGTGTTCGATATTTCTTGGAAGGAGAGCATGCAAGAACCTCAAAATCTACAAACAAAGTGCTCAACAATATCCAACATAAATACATGTGTGAAAAAAATAATCAAATAAATGAAATGTTATTGAAATTAATCACATAAATGAAATTATTATACAAATGAACTATATGCATAAATGAAAAAATGACAAAACTGAAAGAATCAAAGGAAAAAGTTTAGAAATACATTACAAAGGGTGCTCCTTTGAACACTAGGTTGCTCATCATTTGAAAAATAACTTATGTTGTTGCCCATTCCTTGGAATATGCATGGGATCACCATCCTAGTGGCTAAGGTGGAAAGAATTCTGACCAACCACATTATGGATGAGGTAAGACCCCAGGTGTCTAAAAATTCCCTATCCACGGTGACTTGTTGAAGATCCTTTTCCAAGTTTTATCAACTTGGAGTTTTTCTTGAGAATAGACCATCCAAGAAACATGTGTCCTTTTTTATTCCACCAAAATTTGAAGTTTGGCGAACCTTGTAAAATTTTGATAAATTTTTGCATATGACTGTCATGGTGGAAGGCCAACCAATGTTCTTAATGATCTGTAATTTGTAAACTAGATTTGTCTTCCACATTCCCATTATCTTGTATTGAATCATCTAATGGTTGAGAGGCTGGAAGTGGAATTGTCGGGGAAATCGCTTCATTGTTTTTATCAAGGTTGTCGAAGATCCTTTCTGAAGAGATGGGCTCTTCGGGAGGCGGGTGGGGATTTGAATTATCTGGATATTCAATAACTTCAAACTTAAATTCATTTGTTTCCTCCTGATCAACAATTGACTCAACCGGAATTTCCAAATAAAATTCCTCTTCATATTCTCTGTGAAGTTCTAACTCTATAATACTTGAATATCCAATGTAATTACTTGCACTGGCAAGGTGAGCTTCCATGATTTTTAATTGATTTACACAAATGATCTCTTTGGCTTTAATAACCTTTGTTAATTCCTCGATGGGAGTTGTTGAAGCATCTATCTTAACATTTGAATTGATTGCTTTTATATCTAGAGGTTCCTCCTCCTTCCATTTTTCCATAAAAGCATCAATCAAGTCCTTGTAAGTTTTAACTTGGTTATCCTTGATTTTCATGAACCAATCAAGATCATCATCATCAAAGGACATGATAAACAATTTCATTCCTATATCTTCATGTATGTCATTGTGACACCATTTATAAAAGCAATGAGAAATAAACAAAACATGACGTCTAGCATCAACTACATTACTACCTTGAAAACAAGGTAACTTTTGTAAAGCTCTTTCTGGAATCACATGTGGATAACCATTTATTTCAGAAAAATCAATAGGTCTATAAAGATCATCCATTTCTAAACTAGATTCATTAAGTAAAGAAAAAGGTCTATAGAAATGGACTGGGACCCAAAAATTATTAAGGATCCTACGAGAAGAAAGCTTGGCTAACTTTCTCCAAAAAACCTTTCAAGTTCAAGGATGAAGCTAAGAAAGTTGTGAGTTTCTTCTTGAAGAATACTTTGTCAAATTATTTTGAAGTGGAGTCGCTATATGATCATTTTATTCTAAACAAACAAGAAGCATCAAACAAAGAAAAAACAAGAAGGAAAACAAAAGTCGCAGGATTAGGTAGGATTATTATGTACAAACAAGAGATCTATATTATAGATTGCTTCTTCTCCAAGTCTTTCAAGTAGCCTACGAGGAGAAAGTCTATTTATTCTCCTCCTATACACCTTTTCAGGTTCAAGAAAGGAGTAAACCAACCCTTGCGGATTTCTCCTGGGAGTATACCTCAAAGAATTATCAAATGGAGTCGCCACTTGGAGACTAAGAAATGTAGAATAACACAACTCAAGTTTAAAAAATTTCAGGGAAAAAATTTATTACTTATTTTTTAAATAATTAATTAGAGTTTGTCAATTAACCAAGGATAAGAGACTTATCCCTGACAATGGCGCTAAAGATGTTGTCGTCCTTATACACACCTACTAACGTGGAGAAGTCTCCAACCCACTTGGTGTGTCATTGGAGGCACAAGCCTAAGTCCAAACCCATTGTCACCTCGATTTGGACTTCTTCCGTCTAGGCTCACTCCTAGGGAAGACAAGGGGGGTAGACCCTATTTAACTATGTTAAGTTGATTAAGTGATCTAGGAGTTAATTTTAATTCTTAAGTTAGGGAGACCTAACTTAAATGAAAATCAATCAATGCAATGCAGATATTGAATGAAAAGCAAACCCCTTTACCTACAAGTTCAACTAAGACTGGTGCCTAAAGTAGAGTAAATGGAGTCAATAAGATTATACAACAAATATACAATTAAATGAACTAATCACAATGAATAAAGAATACAACTTTACACTTAAGACAATTATTGAATGAAATGAAATAGATATACAACGAACTAAACAAATTAAGTGATTATACACATATACAAGAGAATTAAACCAATATACAATGAAATATTATAGCATAAGATATTCACAAATGAAAAATAACTTGAAAACTTGGAAAGCAAATTGCCCCAAGAGAAAGAGTACACAACTTTAGATGAGATGGCTTAGAAAGTAAACTCACATAACTTAATTAAGAGATAACTGAAAATGAAAGCACATAAGTTGTGAAAGTGTTGTAGGTTGATGTTAGAAGAATTTTAAAGTCTCTCTTTAGTTAGGGGGATTAAGGTTTGAAAATGCAAGCCTAGACTATGTGTCTACCCCTAAACTCTTACCGCTTTGACTAAAAGAATTGTTGGGTGCTCAAGAAGGAGGACAAGCAAGGTCCCCCCCTAGCTCCACAGGTCAATCTAGAATGCTTGGGTGCTCAAGCAAGGATGACACTTAGTGTCATGAAGCCATCCTTGACTTACACCCCCTGTAGCTTCTACAAGTCACCCTTTTTTATGGTGGAAATTGTATCAGTTTAGATGCCTAGTTACTAGATATGATTACTTTCCAAATTAAAATGTTACAAAGATATTAACAAGTTATACAAATTATAAAAGTTATACAAGCCTTACGATATTGCATGGATTGGCTAGGCCAAATCACTTTGCAAGGTGTAGGCAAAATAAATCAAAGAAAAATAAAATGACTTGAAAGTAAAAGATTTCACCTAGCCACATAACCTTGCCTTAAGGACAAGTGGGACAAAAGAAAAGATGCAAAACAAAAAAACTAAACTATCCTAGCCTTACGATTTTGCATGGATTGGCAAGGCCAAATCACTTTGCAAGGTGTAGGCAATTGGAAATTAATTACAAAACATAAAACTAAATCTTTAGAGAAGAAGGCAAGCACAAGAGACTCTCTTGGGATGCTTATAATGCTTGAAAGAGATAGAGAAAAAGACGGTTTTGAAACCACAACTTG
>SNQJ01S0154664.1:0-22565 GCA_010110895.2 Picea sitchensis
AGCAAAAAAATTATGCTGTTGAAAGTCATCCAACTGTTGATGGATTTCGCTCAAACTTCGAGTTCTCTGATTCAATGGTTCAGAGAATGATTCTCTACTAGAAGATGAGCTATCCTGTGAATTATCTGGTGGTCCTTGGACTTGCATTCTTGGAGGAATGGGTTGAGGTACTGGCTGTTCTGAATTTTCTGTGTTTTCAGAACTTGGCAGCAAAGGATTTCGACTGTCCACTGGCTGGTTTTCTGAATCATCCCAGAATTGGTTTTCCAAAAATTGTACATCTCTGCTGAGAATTAATTTCTTGGTGATGGGATTGTAAAGCTTGTAAGCTTTAGAAGTTTCACTGTAGCCAGTGAAAATACATTTTTCACTTCTGTCATCAAGCTTCTTCCTTAATTTGGATGGTACGTGTGCATATGCTATGCATCCAAATGTCCTTAGATGAGCGACATTGAGCTTTGTCCCACTCCAAGCTTCTTGGGGAACTTTCATCTGTAGACGGGTGGTTGGTGATCTATTTAAAAGATAGACTGAGCATGCTACTGCTTCAGCCCAAAAAGTATTTGACAAATGTTTTTCTTTAAGAAGTGTTCTTGCCATATTCATGATGGTCTGATTCTTTCTTTCAGCGACTCCATTCTGTTGTGGAGTATACCTTGCTATTGCTTGCATGATGATGCCTTGAGATTTGCAAAAATTTGTAAATTCTATGGATTTGTATTCGCCTCCTCCATCTGACCTGAGTACTTTGAGAAATTTTCCACTCTGTTTTTCAACTTCAGCTTTGAATTCTTTGAATTTTGTAAATGTTTCAGACTTGTGTCTGAGAAAATAGATCCATATTTTCCTACTGAAATCATCAATAAACGTTAGAAAGTAGAAACTACCACCTATTGACTCTGTTTGCATTGGTCCACATAGGTCAGTGTGGACAAGTTCAAGATGTTTTTTGGATTGATTGGAAGACTGTGGAAAACGGGTTCTCTTGTGTTTTCCAGGTATGCAAGACTCACATGGGGGAATTTGCTCTTTAAAGATAGGTAGACCTTTGACCATGGAGTTTTTCTGAAGACGACTTAGAATCTGAAATGGTAGATGTCCAAATCTCGTATGCCAAACCATTGATTCATTCATGGTTGATGCACTCTGTGCGTAAGGTTGATTCAGATTTGCATTTCTGAGGGTAAGGGGAAACATCCTATTTGGAGTCATAAGGATTTCAGAAATTAATTTTTTGCTGGGTTTTCTATCATAGATCTTACAAGATGCTCCCTCAAAAAGTACCTTATATCCTTTTTCAATGAGCTGTCCTACACTTATGCCCCAAAAGTAACTTATATCCTTTTTTCAATGAGTTTTCCTACACTTAACAAGTTATGTTTTAAGTCTAGAACATGATAGACATTAGATATGTCTTTCTTACATTCTGCCTGGTAAGAATAAGAACAATTCCTCTTCCTTGAACTTTGACAAAATGATCATTACCAAGAGTAATATCAGAGGAAATTGAAGAATCGATGTTTGAAAGTAAGTCTTTGTTTCGCCATGATTGCCGCAGCCCACCGCCAGCAAACCGTGGTGATCTTTAGGTTGTTGTTCGGGCCAGGTGGCATGAGAAACATACCCGCCGAGTTGTTTCCCTCGGTGATTTGTCACATGTGTCACCGAGCTAATCTCGTCAGCTTCTTCCTGCATTCGATTCGTAATGCCCATACTTTTGCAATAAAAACATTGAATGTTGAATTTGTCATTCGACCTTATCCCTCTTCCTCTTTCTTTGAGGCTGGAAATTCGATGGTGATTTTGTTGTTGATTGCGGACCTTGGAAGTTCCGGAGGGATATTGTTGTTCATTTCCTTCATCGTGGTATGGGAGGGTTACCTCTGGTTGTTCCCTTTCTCTACTTCTTCCTCTCTCGCCTTTCCCTCTCTCGAATGAGAGAATTGAGATTGAAGGCATTTGAGATTGACTCATCCGTGAGATGTAGTCTGAAAACCATGTGTCACCAGAGAACCAATTAGTTCATCCGTTGAGAAGCTCGACAAATCCTTGGATTCAAGGAAGGCTGTTACAACCATTTCAAATATCCTAGGTAGACTTCTGAGAATTTACTCAACAATTCGTTGATCGGGGTTGAGGGTTTCACCCAATCAATTCGACCGGTTCACGCATTCCTACGGGACTCCGGGTCATGAACTATCTACGCTTTGGACTCTGGCTATTCGAGTCTCTCAATTGTGTCTACAAGTGACTACGCTTAACAATTCTTACCTCTTTACTTTCCTCTTGATAGACGCTTTGAGGATGTCCTGTGCCCTGCTTGAAGTACTACCGTGATTTTCAAAAAATCTAATCATCCACGTAATCAATCCGCATCAGCTTGTTTTTGTCCTCGAGTTGCCCTGAGCAATTCTCACAGATTTGTCATGGCAAGGAGGATCTACCGATCTCGCCCCACATATCCAAGATCCATCGGTTCCTAGCACTCTTGTGCTTTCAAGAACAACCTCATTCGAAGATACCACTGTGTAATTATTTCCCGCTAAAAGAATCTGACCGATTCGGCCGCAGATTATCGGTCGACGCATTAAAATAAACAAAAACAGAGGGAAAAATTTGTATTTACATCCAATCTCGTGAGATGCCGACGTCGGCAGTCGATGGGAGCTTATCGGGTTTGAATTTGGCCCTTTGGTCTCCTTTGCAATGTGACCACGCCATAATTGCTAAGGCGCTAATGGGATTTTCCCCGCTTTGGCTTACAATCGTCAGGAATACTTAAAAACGCCTTTGACTTTTCTAACGGGTCCAGATTCCGAGGACGGATCATCTGCATCTTTACTCCGGGATTTCATTTTGATGTTGAGGTTCTTTGCCTCCTTGATTCGCGATCGCCGATTTTCCGATGGTCTGTCCTATCGGGACTTTTCCCCATGGCTCGGGATTCATGAATATCGGCCCTCAACAGATGGATTCGGTCAGATTCTTCTCGCCGATTTCGCTGATTTGTTATGTCCCGACCTCTTGTTCCCAAGATCCGGCGAACGCCGAATCCTTTATAGTCGATGAATGCGCCTATCTGACTTTTCCCGAAGCTCTAGATCTCGCTTAATGATCCCTAATGATGGACGCTTGATTTGCCTGATTTCTAATCGGAAAGAAACCCCGACCACTTGTTCTGGCGATTGCGATTTCAATCCCGATTTTGCCGATGGCGCTTTCTTCGACTTTTCGAGTCGCCGGATTTGTTTCACGCTGTCCGAATAGATGGATCGCCCCGATAAGGCCTCTGGATATCGCGAATTTATGAAGTTCTAAACTTCGCTAACGAAACCCTCAATGCCGATAGCGGCCTTCGATGTCCGGCCAATGCGTCCGCCAAATTGACTACTGAGATCTATCGGGATTTCTCTATCGCGATGCATGAATTAAGTATGTCAAGTTTCGACAACTTGAAACCGAATGCTCCATATGCCGATGGCTAATTTATCAGCCACCTCGGCCTCCGAAATGACCAGGATCGCTTCTCGATTTCACATTGACGGTTTTGAGAGCGTAGTCTTTGTCAGTCCAACTCCCGATTCTCGATCACTTTACATGGAATAGATCTCGCCACGCGTCTCTTGATCGGACGGTCAAAATGACGTCGGATTTTCAAGCCAAATTCTCCGGTGAGCTCTAGAGGTTAAACCTCTGAGACCCTTCGTTGGATCCAATGATCCGTTTGCCCTCTCGCGAGATCTGGACTACCGAGTTTCAGCCTTGCCTCCACACTTTCGCTCCCTTCTGAACTGATTTTACCCCATCTGTTCAGAAGATGAATCTTGCAAATTTTAATGGTCGCTCCTTTGACATGTTCTTTTCCGAATTTAACTAATATACCTCGGTGGAAGAAATATTTGTGAATATTTCAAAGATTGAAAGAATTTCAATGATTTCTTCTCAGGATTTGCTAGAATCTTTGACTTGGATGAGAGCCATTTCCTTTGAATTTTAAACAATTACCATCATTAATCTTTAACGGCCAGAGGCTAAATCTTCTGTTCTTTACAACTTATTCTTCCTCGGCACTTCACAATAATCTTTGACTCGCTCTTTGAGAAATCATGTGTTTCTTTCTTCTATGATCTCTCAAGCCTCCTCACTAACCTTCATACGGTTATCTTTAAAGAGTATTGCAGACAAATTTTCCAAACTTTGTGAAAAGTCTCTGACGCGTTCTCTCAAGATCCGTGAGGCTCTTTGTTGTGAGGATCGAGTTGCTCTCCTGATCAGGTAGAGGTTTATCGTTGTAGCTCGATACCATGATAAATTGTGAAGGACGAGAAATGAGAAAGAATAGTATATTCCAATGTAAGGAGAAGTAATAAACAGAACTAAAGAGATTCAGAGGTCATCCTAACAATAGGAAATAGCTGAACTTATATATGCTCAAAGCAAGAAAGAAATAGAAAGTACAACTGTCAATATAGCTGGCAAAGTACCTAAGAGGTCCAGTACAGCTGGCAGTGTACGGTTATACTGTTGAGGGTACAATATATTTAACAAGTAGTTGGGTAATCTGATAATAATCTAGCCTCTTTCTAGAAGTTATCATCCTCCTCATTAAGGAGATCATTAATATTCTTAATACGTATCGATTTACTGCCAGTAGTCGTTAAACCGCCAACTGACAACTCCAATCCCCACCTCCAAAATCAAGGGTCGCCAAAGTGCTCAACCCACCAGGAGAAAAAAAATGTCAGTTAAAATAATGGAAAATAGGAGAGACAAGGAAACACTCGAGAGTTCATAGCCCAAGTGGAAAGTAAAATAAATAAAATAACGAAGTGTAAATATGAAACAGTTTCTGAGAAGGGAAAAATAAATAGTCATTAATAAAACTGAGAAAACTGACACCAAGGAAAAACTTACGTAAGGAGACTCAAAAAAAAACTCGAAATAAAGGGAAGTAAGGGTAGAATGGGAACCAGTTCAAATAACAATCCATAACTAGAATGGTAATCCATTCCTTAGATCTATGATACAAGATAAACAGAGAAAACTTACGAACCAGTCCCCATAGGATTTTCCCGCCATCAACATTCAAATCTTTGTTTTTTCTTAAACTCCCTTCGGCTCTCTCCTAACGACGAATATTAAGAGAGATTAACAAATCTATTATGCACATTGACACAATAAAGTTCATTATCACTAAAACAATAGCATCCTAAATAACATTATATTCTAGGCTAGCAACATAATAGGAATCCAATAAACTATCTATATATGAAAATAATCATAATCTATCTATTATGATAAATAACAATCAATATGATATATTAGATTATAATCCATAGATTATTCTATATATCTCAAATCATATTTATATTAATTTACATTATATCTGCATATATTTATATATCAATATCATCAACTTTAGGAATATGATCCAAGTAGAATATAGATTAGATTCAAAATTAACATAAATCAATATGTTAGATTAAATTTAAACATCTCATGGATCCGTGCTTTTTGAATTGAGGTTTGCTTTTAAGGTTTCATTATGTTCATATATTTTTTAATGTAATATCTAACTATTAAAAAATGAAAATCAAATTATAAAGAGGATATGCTTTTGAAGATATAGATTTATGCTTAATCTATTCAAAATGTATAATTAAGCTTTCATTCATTATCAAAATAAAGATTGTTTCAAAACTCAAGAGTTTTGAGTTTGTACTAGATTGATATGTTCCAATCATGGAAGCTAAAAGAGAATGAAATATCAATCATTGAATATCTCTATTGATTTCAATAATAATATAACATAACGATACAACATATTGATTCTAGTAATGATATAACACAACAATAAGGCATATTGATTTCAGTCATTACACAAAACAATAGATGACGATATTCAAAATGATATTCAAAAAATTGATGTAAAGAAATATGGGAGTAGAAATGATTTTCAATGATATAACACAAAGAAATATGGTACATTTATTTTAGATATGGTACAATGACAAAATATTTCAAACAATTATTTGTTATGATTTAAGTAGTACATAATCCAAAACAATGCAATGCACTGATTTTAGTAAATGTAACATCCCTCTCGGGTGCACACTGAGCAAACTTATTCTTTGAGGACACTTCCTTGCAAGTGATTTAGATTATTATACTATTGGACATTTGACTATGAATATGAGGTGTTATGATTGATGACATGTTATTTTTCTATATTGACACAGACATGTGCTATTGACTTGGTTTTCGTGAGTTTGCAGGATTTTGGACCTTGGGGATGCAGAGGCATTGTTGAAACCCATTGGACTCTGGATCAAGTCAAGGAGTGGACGATTCGGGGTTTGATTGTTGTATATATGACATTTGTGAATCTGATTAGATGATATGATTATGGATACTATTTATGACATGATTCGTTGATGATGTAGGATGACGGTTGCTTGTCGACCAGACTCACATGTGGAGTATAGGTGTCACACACGATAACCAGAGGCATTGAGGGAGAAGTGTAGACAACAACGCTTCCATGGACTAGTAACACTCTCTTCGTGGCTCAAACTATAGGTTAACGATTACCTATTTCGATAAGACCCACAATGTTGTGAGGGTCGAGTGCAACAGTCACTCATGATGATTCTAAGGGGCACACAATAAGGCAGGGGTCTTATTCCTTAGAGGCCCTTAATCTCCCATGAGATCACCTGGCGGAGTATTGAATTCATGGGATTTCATGTCTACAAAGTCAGTCAAGAGGCGAGTGGCACCGTTGGATCATGTAGTGCATCCTGAAGGGCACATCGCACAATAAAAATAGAAAGAGGTGAGCAACACCCTTGGAGCATGTAGTGCGTCCTCAAGGGCACGTCGCACAAGGAAAATAGAATGAGGCGAGTGGCACACTTGGAGAACCTAGTGCGTCCTAAAGGGAACATATTGTTGTTTTTAATAAATGAATAAACCTAGATGGCCTTAGAATGAATAACGTGATAAGAAAGATTTAAAAACAATTTCCCTAATAAAATGTCTCCAAACCTCGAAAATTAAAATCTAGCTCTAGGTGATACTTGTGGTAAAAGAAAAATATTTATATAAAAACAAAAACAAAAATAAATAAATAATAATGATAATCATCATTAATGATGTGATGAGAAAGGGGTAAGAAATTCAATCAATATATAAAAATCTTTTGGGGGATAAAATTTAAAAACGGGGAAAAGGGGGAAATAATTGTTTTGTTACACATGCTAATTAAAAATTTATTAATTAAAGAGGAAAAGGGGGAATATGTAATTTTCTACACTTTCCAATTTGAGTTTTAAATGAAAAGGGAAAGAGGGAAATTTAAAAGAATTAGGAAACTAGGAAAATGTGGGAAATATAAAAAGAAAGGGGAAACATAAGGAAAAAGGAGAAAGACTAAATTAGTAAGGTATCTATCATTTAAGAACTTTCTAAATTAAACTCAACTAGTAAATTATTAAGGGGGTAAGTCATTAAAATGTGTAAGGGAATATGGGGACACCTAGGAGTGATTCTAGGAATCCTTTTAGGTGGGTGAGGGAAATAGGAGTAATTAATTAATTACTTAAATTAGTTTATGGTGCAATGAAGGGGATGGGTGACACATGTACGGGGTGTATTTTTATGAATTAAATTATTGAATAATAAATTAAATAGTAATTTGGGAAAGTAAATGACTTAGTAATTCTATATAAAGGAGGGAGGAGGAGGAGGAGGATGGATGGATCTTTTATGGGATGCATAACGTTACGCTGCAGAAATTTAGACTTGACTGATTTAGCTTGTGGGAGTTGAGATACCCATCTCAGTGAGGAGTGGTAGCCCGGCCTTGCAAGGCAAGCTAGGAGCTAGTTGTTCTCTGGTGGTGTGTGTGGCCCATTTGCAGCTCGGGGGCCTAAGGAGGAAGAATATTACCTATTGCATTTCCTGGGAGGTATCGGTGAAGTCTCATCGATCGGCAAGTAGAAGTTGCACAGAGCGCGTGGGACAACGACTACGAGTGAGCGACTTGGGATATGATATGTTTTCTTTTTATCCTCATGGTAGATTATTATTTACCTTACACTTTCATTTCTATACTTTTATTTGGGTAAATAAAATGTTTGAATTAGCATATTAATTGATAACTTAATTTTCCCATAGCTTTAATCTCACAACTTGACTTGATTCCCTTGGCATTCGATCCTTGAAGCTGTGACTATCCGGTTGGTTTTATTAATTTGTGATGAGTTTTATTTTTTTACTTGTCCCTCGTTCCTAGATAATCAATCCACAACTAAGCATTTGACCAGGAGCTGGATCAACGATCGTCACTTCGGTTTTAATAGACCTATAGATCCTAACGCCATGTTTTTCTATCCATGGATGATGAGCGAAGGATGTGTTCCCTAGTTGTCTACCCTTGCTGATTGTTCCTACTTGATGGATTTCCTTTTGCTTTTTCTAGTGAGTACTTCTGTGATTTTTATCCTTTCCTTCCATGTTATGCTTATTTCCCTCTGCATTTAATGAATTGTCCTCTACATTTTTAATGTATTGTCCTCTGAGTTTTTATGAAAGGACCTCTGTCTTTTTGAAATGGCCTCTGTGATCTCATAGATATACATTACTGTGAATTTAAATAAATCACGATTAATTGGTTACCTAGCAACTAAATAATGTAGCGTGTTAAGTGGTGGCATTTTATATTTCTTTTACCAGGGCTTTCACCTAGATATCACACCATAAATATCATAACTTTATGTAGAGTTCCTTACACATTTTTGATAGTGAATTTCTCATCCCTGATATCCTTTTTAAATGCCTTGTCACATTGATGGACTTTCATGTCAGTCCCCTACCCCCGACAATTTATTTCTCCTTGATTAAAATGCATTATATTCTAGTAATATTTTGTTTAGATTCCCAGGTGACCTGTCAAGCTACACGCATTCTGTTTTTGACAAGCAATGTATAATTGATTGAAATGCATTATATTTTTGGTCAAATTTTGTTTTGACTGCTAGGTGACTTGTCAAGTTACATGCATTCCATTTTTGACAACAAATGTATAAATGATTAAAACAAATTATATTTCTGGTCAAATTTTGTTTAGATTGGCAGGTGACCTGTCAAGCTACACTTATTCTGTTTTTGACAGCCAATGTATAATTGATTAAAACACATTATATTTATTGTTATATTTTATTAGATTGCTAAGTGACATGTCAATCTACACGAAATCTAATATTAATTTTACAGCCAATGTATAACCTTGATTAAAACGCATTATATTCTTATCGTTTTTTTTATTAGATTTCCAAGTGACTTGTCAATCTACACGAAATCTGATTTTAATTTGGTAGCCAATGTATAACGTTGATTAAAACACATTATATATTCTGGTCATTTTTTTTATTTAGATTGTGAGATGACTTGTCAAGCTACACACATTCCATTTTTTTTAATTGATAACTCATGTATAATTTAGACAATATTTTTACAACAATGGTAGTTTATATTTACTTTATACGATAATTTATTAGCATTTTTGTAGACGACCTCTTCATTTGAATAATAGACAGCCTTTAAATTTAATTTGACCAGACTTGTCCATTGGTTTTAACATTGATAAAACTAGACTTGTAAAATTAGATTGAAATTGTAGTTTATAGTTTAAGTATTGATTAAAAAATGATTTGTTAAATTAGATTGTAATTATTAACAAATTGTAATTTTAGACTTGCTAAATTTGATTGTATTTAATTTTAAATTTGATTGTAAATTAATGACTATTTTATAATCTAGACTTGCTAATTAGATTAGAATTAATGTTAAATATATGGTAATTACTGACTAGTTTAGACTTGATGAATGAATGGATTGTTGGTGAAGTCATGTCTTGGCTTCTGCTTTCTTCAAACAACGTTATCTTGCATCTTGTTGATATATTGTTTGGAGTGTGGGTGTAGTCCTCTCATCAGTAACTCGACGCCTAGCAAGTTGGGTTCATCTAGAGTCTTTGGTCGAGGGATAACTTGGCTGGGGTCTGTACTACCCATTGTGGGTGTTTTTTTTTGTAGTTGTTTTGCGTTTGGTTGGTAACGCCTTCATGCACTTGATTGTGCACCATCGAGGTCCTATTAATTTTTGGTCAAGGGTGTTGTGTCACGATGGGGATGTTTTCACTTATCTTGTAGGAGAGGTCATGCTCCGTCGGGAGGGTATTTGTTTCTCCTTGGTGTTTTACACTTGTTTCTCCCAGTTTCTATTGTGCCAGTGCGTGGAATCTTAATTGTCTGTGGCTTATTTTGATAGGGTGGCGCTCACCGTCAGATTTCTTATTTAGCTGTAATCATTGTTGTCGTTCGGTTTAAAAAAAAAAGAAAAAAAGATTGCACCTTTTTCTTCGCTTGTAGTAGTAACGAAGAAGTTGTTGCACATGGTATCATAGATGGTTCAATCTGTGACTTGGGAACACTTCGGCTTTCATTTTTATGATATTTTATTATAATATTTCTTATTAAGTTGACTTGTATTCTTATAGGTAACCATGGTTAGAGGATGTCATGGAGGTAGATGACGAGGTGCTAGGGGAGGAGGCACGATGCCTCCAGTAGCATGCACTTCTGAGGGGTATAAACCCAGGGAGATGAGCAGGTTGTTGGGTAGGAGAAGATAGTGGTGGGTGATGTGGTTGGGTTGATGAGGTATTTCTAGTGGATGTATGAGGCATTGATCATCTGTTTGGACAGAGTTGAGGCCAGGGCACTGACACCCCATGAGGGTCCACTTTGCGTTCCAGTTGGTACTGGTAGAATTCACCGTGAACTCGAGAAGGTCAAATTTCTCGATTTCTTTGGTGCCTTAGATGAGTTCGACACCTTATGATAGGGCGGTTGTAGGGTGCCCAAGTATGAGACTCATTTTATGAAGTTTCTTCTATATGCTCCGCATCTTAATACTGATAAACTTAAGGTCAACAAGTTTGTGTTCGGCCTTAATGGAAGCATACTTACAAAGGTTATGATTTTGATGCCTCAAACCTTGCATGATGTCGTCTAGAAGGCCCTCATAACACAGGAGGATCTTATCAGTGGGGGTCACAGCACGACACCAGCGAGACCGACAAGGAAGGTGTCATCTAGTGCGTGGCAGCACCAGACACCAGCCCGACATACGCCTAGATATCATGGCTTCTAGAGAGGATCGACTTTCACTACACTTCGGCGACAAACACCTCAGTAGCAGACACCTTATCGGGAACCACAGCATCAACATTAGCATCGACCGTAGTAGTAGCAATTTAGGTTTGTTAAACAGAACAAACTAGGATTTCAGGTCGGTGGGCCATCATCTTCTACTTCAGGTATGAGGAGTACTGGATCAAAGAAGGGGTGTTGGACGTGTGGGGAGCCACACTACCAGTGCGACTACCCAAAGGAGAGGACTAGAGTATTTGGATCATCCGGACCCACTACCGTGGGAGATTTGGGCAAGGCCCATCGGATTCATGTAGTGGTGAATAACCACTAGGAAGAGCACCAATCGACTTTTCTCGATACCGCAGGTACCATCATTGACGAGACCTTTTTTATTTTGATAGATCTTGGTGCTACCGAGAGTTTCATTTTTGATACAATGCTAAAAAGTATTAAGGTAAAGGCAGTAAAAAAGGATGAGTTTAGCTTCGTAGGGATGGCTTCGGGAGACAAACCAAAGGTTGGAGGAAAGGTTACGAATTGTACCCTTAACTTGGGAGAGTTTGTCACCAAGGCCAACCTCTACGTCACGATATTAATATCTTATGACGTTGTGATCAGTATGGACTGGTTGGAATCACATGAGGCGATACTCAACTATAAGACAAAACAATTGAGCTTGGTTGATGATGAGGGACAAAGACGAGTGATTGTAGGATGAAACCGGGGAGTTTCCCCTAGGTTCATCTCTTCCTTGCAACTACGTAAGAGCATGCAGAAGGGATGTAGGCTTTATACAATCCTTGCGTTAAATGAGAAGTGAGTATTGGAAGGTCTACAACACCTACCAGTGGTGAGAGAGTTTACAGACATCTTTCCAGAGGAGTTACCCAGGATTCTGTTGGAGAGGGAATTGGAGTTTACCATAGACCTAAAACCGGGGACTAGACCTATAGCTAAAATTCCTTTTCAAATGTCAACTCGAGAGTTACAGGAGTTGAGAATGGAACTAAAGGAATTGCTAGACTTGGGAATGATACGTCTAAGTTTGTCACCATGGGGTGCACCTGTTGTTTTCATATGAAAGAAGGATGGGTCATGGAGGCTCTGCATTAACTATTGTCAATTGAACAAGGCAACGATCAAGAATCATAATTCGTTGTCGAGGATTGATGATATGTTCGATCAGATGAAGGGGTCAACGATGTTCTCAAAGATCGATTTGAATTGAGGGTATCACCAGTTACAGATCAAGGAGGATGGCGTCCCTAAGACTACCGTTAAGATGAGGTTTGGGCATTACAAGTTTACTATTTTACCATTTGTATTGACACACACCCAAGGGGTATTTATGAGTTTGATGAACAGGGTGTTCCACGAGTACTTGGACAAGTTCATCCAAGTATTCATTAACAATATTTTCATTTACTCTCAGATGATGGAGAAGCATGACAAAAACTTGGTACTACAGTGTCTGCAAGAGCATAAAATGTATGGGAAGTTGTCCAAATGCTTGTTTTATCAATCGAGGATTCACTACTTGGGGCACGTAATCTCCGACGAAGGTATAGTCGTGGATCCAACAAGGGTTGAGGCTACTATGGAATTACCTACGCCGATGAATGTCCTGAAAGTTTGTAGCTTCATGGGTTTAGCAGGATACTATCGAGGGATCGTCGAGGGATTTTTGAGTATAGAAAATCCGATCATGGAATTGCAGAAGAAGAACACGAAGTTTGTTTGGACCAACAAATGCATGGAAGAATTTTGGATTCTCAAGGAGTTGATGACAACGACACTGATACTAAAGGTCCCTGACATGGACGTGGACTTCTTGGTATGCACTAACGCACCCAAGGAAGGCTTAGGTGGAATCTTGATGCAAGACGGTCGAGTGATCTCTTACATCTTGAGGAAACTGAGAAGGCATGAGGAGAACTATGCGACGCACGATTTGGATTTGTTAGCGATTGTTTATGCCTTGAAGGTTTGGATGAAAATTTGAACTAAATATGAACCACTGTGGACTACAACACATCTTTACACAAAGCAACCTAAATGCACGACAACGACGTTGGTCGGAACTTTTTAGCGAGTACAATTTCAATATTTCTTACATAAAAGGAACAGTGAACGAAGTGGCAAATGAAATGAGTTAGAGACCATGCATCTTTTTGATGTTTCCTCTTCAAAGGAATCTACGTGAAAATATTCTAACCTTACAATGTGACGATGACTAGTACAAAGAGATAGAGGATTTTGTCGGAAAAACAAAATGATAGTACCAAGATTTGAAGGATTTATGTTTGACGAGGATGGATTATTGAGATTTAAAAATCGGATTTACATACCACTGAATGACGACTTGAGGAACTTGATCTTAAACAAGGCTCATATAGAAGTATACATGGCTCACCCGGGATTCACGAAGATGAGGGCGGACCTTAAACCCTTATTCTTCTGGAAAGGAATGAAGGTAGACATAGTCAACTATGTATCTAGATGTCTAGAATGTCTGCAGGTAAAGGTTGAACATAGACATCCAACATGATTACTACAACCAAACGCTATTCCAGAATCAAAATGGGAGGTTATTTTGATGGATTTAATCATTGGATTTCCACTGATGGAAAGGAGACACAACTCGATTTTCGTAGTAGTCGACACTTGGACAAAGAGAGATCATTTTATTCCTATGCGTACAATGTATCAGGCACTTGAAATAACTAGAGTTTTCATCAGTGATATTGTTAGGCTTGATGGCTTGCCTAAGAGGATTACTGATCAAGAATCGATGTTTACCGGAAGATTTTGGAATAGTTTCCAAGAGGCCTTGGGAACCGAACTTAACTTCAATACCGCGTATCACTTGGAGACTGATGAGAAAACCGAACGAATGAACCAAACCTTGGAGGACGTGTTGCGCATGTATGTGATGGACCAACAAAAGTGTTGGGAAGGATTCTTGACACTATTGGAATTTTCTTAAAACAACAGTTACCAATGCACCATTAAGATGACACCTTTCGAGTTTCTTTATGGGAAACCATTTCATATGCCTCTGAGTTGGGATCAAATTGAGGATAGGGTCCTCGTTTGACTAGAATCAATCCAAGAAATGGAACAGATAATGAAAATAATAACACAAAGGATTAAAGAAGCGCAGGATCAACATAAGAGTTATGTCAATGCGCACCATGTCGACTGTAGTTACGAAGTTGGCGATAGATTCTTCTTGCGGGTAAAACTGAATAAGAGTTTGATCAAGTTTGGAAAGGGAGCTAAACTCTCCCCTAGGTTTGTGTGACCCTTCGATATTGTGGAGAGGAAGGGGCCCGTGGCCTATCGACTAGCCTTGCATGATTCTTTTAGACGTATGCCCGATTCTTTTCACCTATATGTTTTGAGACATTATATTAGTGATCCTATACATGTTATTGACATGAGTTCCTTGCAGGTATCAGAAGAGGGGGAACTCATGACTGAGCTGATCCGCATCCTGGATCATCGCATTCGAAAGTTACGACGTTGAATGGTAGAATAGGTCAAGGTCCAGTGGCACAACTATAGTCCTCACTCGGCGACCTGGGAGGACGCATATTATATGCGCCAATAGTTTCCATTTTTGTTTGATAGATAGACTTATGACACTCTGATACATATTATTTCGACACTTATATACTATGAAACTTCGGGATGAATTTTAGACCAAGAGGGTGTGTATATAACATCCCTCTCTTGCACACACTGATCGAACTTATTCTTTGAGGAAACTTGCTTGCAAGTGATTCGAATTATTATAATATTGGGCATTTGATTATGATTATGAGGCGTTATGATTGATGACATGTTATTTTTTTGTATTGACACACACAGGTGCTATTGACTCAATTTTCCTAAGTGTGCAGGAATTTGGACCTCGAGGATGCAGAGGCATCAATGAAACCCCTTAGACTCCAGATAGAGTCACTGAGTGGACTATTGGGGGTTTGATTGTTGTATATATGAAATTTGTGCATATGATTAGATGATGTGATTATGGATACTATTTATAACATGATTCGTTGATTATGCAGGCTCACGATTGCTTCTCGAACAAAATCACATGTGAAGTAGAGGGGTCACACACGATAACTAGAGGAGTTGAGGGTGAGGTGTGGACAACAACCCTGCCACAACCTACTAGCACTCCCACTATGGCTTGAGCTATAGGTTAATGATTACCTAGTTCGAGAACACCCACAATGCCATGAGCTCCAATTGCAACAATCGCTCACGATGATTCTAAGGTGCGTAAAATCAGGTAGGGGTCTTATTCCTTAGTGGCCCTTACTCTACCACAATATCACCTGGCGAAGTATTGAATCTAGGGTTTTTGATGTCTACCAAGTCAGTAAAGAGGCGAGTGGCTCCCTTGGAGCACGTAGTGCATCCTGAAGGGCACGTCGCACAAGAAAAACAAAAAGAGGTGAGTGACATCCTTGGAGCATGTAGTGCGCCTTGAAGGGCACGTCGTTTTTTTTTTAATAAATGAATAAAACTAGATGGCATAATAATGAATAATGTGATAAGAAAGATTTAAAAACAATTTCCCTAATAAAATGTTACCCAACCTCGAAAATTAAAATCTAGGTCTAGGTGATACATGTGGTAAAAGAAAAATATTTATATAAAAATAAAATAAAAATAAATAAATAATATTGACAATCATTAGTAATCATGTGACTAGAAGGGGGTAATCAATTCAATTAATCTATAAAAATCTTTTGAGGGATAAAATTTAAAAAGGGGAAAAAAGGGGAAATAATTGTTTTGTTACATATGCTAATTATAAATTTATTAATTAAAGAGAAAAGGGGGAGAAAGGTAATTTTCTACAATTGTCAATTTGAGTTTTAAATGAAAATGGAAAGAGGGAAATTTAAAAGAATTAGGAAGCTAGGAAAAAGTGGGAAACATAAAAATAAAGGGGAAACATAAGGAAAAAGAAGAAAGACTAACTTAGTGAGGTATATAACATTTAAGAACTTTATAAATTAAACTCAACTAGTAAACTAGTAAGAGGGTAAGTCATTAAAATGTGTAAGGGAATGTGGGGACACCTATGAGTGATTCTAGGAATACTTTTAGGTGGGTGAGGGAAATAAGAGTAATTAATTAATTAATGAAATTAATTTGTGGTGCAATGAAGGGGATGGGTGACACATGTACGAGGATGTTTTTTATAAATTAAATTATTGAACAATAAATTAAATGATAATTTGGGAAAGTAAATGACTTAGAAATTTTATATAGAGGGAGGAGAAGGATGATGGATATCTTCTGGGATGTGTAACGTTACACTGCAGAAATTTAGGAGTGGTGGTAGCTCAGCCTTGCAAGGTGTGCTCGGAGCTAGATATTTTCTGGTGGTGTGCATGGTCCCTTTGCGGCTTGGAGGGCTAAGGGGGAAGAAGAGTACCCCTAGCATTGGCTGGGAGGTACAAGTGAAGTCTCATCATTCGGTAAGCATGAGTTGCATGGAGCGTGCGGGACAACGATTCAAAGAGGGCGACTTGGGCTATGGTATGCTTTTGTTTTATCCTCATGGTAGATTATTATTTACCTTGCACTTTCATTTCTGTACTTTTATTTGGGTAAATAAAATGTTTGACTTAGAATATTAATTGAGAGCTTAATTTTCCCATAGCCTTAAGCTTGTTGCTTGACTTGATTCCCTTGGCATTCGATCCTTGAAGCTGTGATTGTCCTGTTCGTTTTATTGATTTTTGATGAGTTTGCACTTTTTTTTTCTCTCTCGTCCCTAGCTCATCAGTCCACACTTGAGAAGTCGACCAGGTGTCAGATCGACGATCGTCACTTAGGTGTTAATAGACCTATAGATCCTAACTCCCTTCTTTTATGTGTGTGGATGATGAGTGAAGGATGTGTTGTCCAGTCGTCTACCCCTATTGATTGTCCTTGGTTGATTTATTGCCTCCTATGAATTTTTAATGACTTGTTCTCTGCATTTTTAAAGAAATTTTCCTTTGCATTTTTATGCAAGGACCTATGCATTTTGAAATGGCCTCTTCGATCTCATAGATATACGTTACTATGAATTATATTACTGCAAATTTAAATGATCTGCATTATTGCAAATTTAAATTAAATAATTTTATATTGTTGCGAATGTATTATGGTGAATTTACATACCCTATGATGACTGGGATATATATTTACTGTGGTTGGGTGGAACGTTGTGCATGGCAATGACCTTATATATTATCATTATGTTGTGTTATTCTATTTATACTTGACAACAATTATATGGTTGATGACAACATTGACTCCACCTTCTTAGGGGTTCTCTGCGTAACAATCAGATGACAATCTTAGTCTATGAGATTAGCGATTATGTGATCCAAATTATGGATTAGAAAATTATGTTTGTGTGAATAGAAATTTTGGGTTGAGAATAGCTAGTACATGAATCGTGATTATCTGGTTACCTAGTAGCTAAATAACGTAGCATGTTAAGTGGTAGTGTTTTACATTTGTTTTACTAGGCCTTTCGCCCATATACCACACCATAAATACGGTAACTTTATGTAGAGTTCCTTACACATTATTGAAAGTGAACTTCTATATCGATACTCTTTCATGTCAATCCCCTACCCCCGGCAGTTGATTTCACCTTGATTAAAACACATTATATTCTGGTCATATTTTGTTTAGATTGCTAGGTGACCTATCAATCTACATGCATTCTGTTTATTATAGCCAATGTATAATTGATTAAAACACATTACATTTTTGGTCAGATTTTTTTAGATTTCCACATGACCTCTCGAGCTACACACATTATGTTTTTGACAGCCAATGTATAATTAAGTAAAACGAATTATATTTTTGGTCATATTTTGTTTAGATTGCTAGGTGGCCTCTCAAGCTACAATCATTCTGTTTTTGACAGCCAATGTATAATTGATTAAAACACATTATATTTTTGGTCATATTTTATTAGATTGTCAGGTAACTTGTCAGTCAACACAAAATCCGATTTTAATTTGACAGGCAATGTATAACCTTGATTAAAACGCATTATATTCTCGTTGTTTTTTTTATTAGACTGTCACGTGACTTTTCAATCTACATGAAATCCGATTTTAATTTGGCAACCAATGTATAACCTTGATTAAAACACATTATATATTCTCGTCGGTTTTTTTAGTTAGATTGTCAGGTGACTTGTCAAGCTACACACATTCTGTTTTTTTTTACAACCTTTAAATTTAATTGTCTAGACTTGTCCATTAGTTTTAGCATTGATTAAACTAGACTTGTCAAATTAGATTGTAATTGTAGTTTATAGTTTTAGTATTGATTGAAATTTGATTTGTCAAATTAGATTGTAATTATTGACAAATTGTAATTTTAGACTTGCTAAATTTGATTGTATTTAATGTTAAATTTGATTGTAAATTAATGATTAATTTATATTCTAGACTTGTTAATTAGATTATAGTTAATGTTAAATAGATGGTAATTATTGACTAGTTTAGACATGATGAATGAATGGGTTGTTGGTGAAGTCGTGTCTTAGCTTGCGCTTTCCTTGAACAACATCATCTTGCATCTTGTCGATCTAGTGCTTGGGGTGTGGGTGTAGTCCTCTCGTCAGTAACTCAGCTCCTAGAAATTTGGGTTCATCTAGAGTCTTTGGTGTAGATAGGCTTTGTAACAACAAAGTTATAGTCGTGCCTATCACCATGGGACAGCATGATTCCTAATGAGGGGATCATTGAACGCCCTAAGGGATAGAGGCGAGGGATAACTTTGTGGGGGTCTATTCTACCCATTGTGGGCATTCTTTGTTGTCACTGTTTGGTGTTTTGGTGGTAACGTCTTCATGTGCTTGGTTGTGCACCATCAAGGTCCTAGTTAACTGGTCATCGAGACTGTTGTGTCAGGATTGGGATGTTGTCCCTTTGCTTGTAGGTGAGCTCCTGCTGTGTCGGGTGGGTAATCGTTTCTCCTTGTTGTTTTATGCTTGTTTCACCCAGTTTCTCTTGTGGAAATGCGTGGAGTCTTAGTTTTCTATAGCCTGTTAGTTGGGCATGGCTCTCACTTTCATATGTATTGTTTAGTTGTAATCGTTGTTGTTGTCCGGTTTAAAAAAAAAAAACAAAAAAACAATTGCACCTTCTTCTTCACTTGTAGTCGTAACGAAGGGGTCATTACAATAAATACACAATGATAAATGATTTAGAGCATTTAGTTGCTTTGGTTTCAATGATGAAATAATGCAAAACTATATGCATTGATTTAAGTGATCATACAATGAAAAATGATTGAGCATAAAATAACATAATACAATACGGACATTGATTTTAATGATAATGATATAACATATAAAACAATATGACAATGAAAAATGTTTTAGCATAATCAAATTTCAATGATAATGATATCACATTAAACAATAGTGTTTTTTTATTTCAGTATTGATTCATTAAACAAAAGTGTGATCAAATCCTTGAAGATACAAATCTTTCCTCAAGTTTTTCACTTTAAACTTGTTAAAATGAAATCTATCCTATAGTAAATAGAGAGTTAAAATAAATTTACACTGATTTTATATATTCAGATGTTGATTATTAAATATAATATATATTATTTATTAACAAACAATAACTTTATACTATTTCTTATCAAATAATAAATATTATATTTAATAATCAACTTGTAAATATAAATAAATGGTATTATGTTTATTTATTTTCTTTATACATATATTTTATTTCCCTAGTCCAAAAAATATATTATGAGGAGTAAAGGACAGAAGACCCTCTCTTAAAGAATATTTTGTATGAATTCTTATCCTTGCCATCGAATAATTGTTCAAGCTCATCATATTCATTAGTGGATTTCCATCAAATACTTGTTCAGGCTCATCATATTCATCAGTGGATGTAAATGAAATGAAGATTGACTTTGTTGATGATATTCTTCCCAATCTATTGCTTCATCAACATTGTCTCCTTCATCCCCTTATTTTTTTGTCGACTCGGATTTCTCACTTTTCTCCAGTTGCACGTTACCTTGCAAGCTGCTGGTATCATAAACTGTATTGCTGGAGCTGTCAGTTGTAGAGGCAGTGGCATTGGCAGTAGATTCGTCTGAATCAGAGGATGAAGAATACGAAAGACCCCGAGGAGAAGAAGGGAGATAAGATTTCTTTGAAGGACGCTCACGCAGATTTGTTGGTGACCAGTCCAAATTTATTTTTCTAGATTGGCGTGGACTCTCCATCACAATGACCGTGAGTACGACCTAGAGAGGAGCTGTGGTCACAAGACACAATCTCCTATAAATTAACGTTTCAAAATGTAATTAATTTGTTTTTGGAATTGTTAGGTATCTCATTCTAATTTTTGAGAATATGGAATTTTGTAAATAATGTTGTAATTCTAATTATTAATTTGTTTTCGGATTTGTTAGATATGCAATTCTAATTATTGAGAATATGGGATTTTGTAAATAATGTTGTAAATATTAAATTAGGAATATAAGGATTGATATGTTAATGTCAAGAATCATCGAAATATCTAGAAGATGAAATGCACAGTCATCTCGTCATGGGCGTTTCATTCTTCAGTCTACATAAACGTCCCTCTGCAGGTCTATTTCTCTATATTCCCTCATGTTTGTCTCTGTATTCTAGTTTCTCCTCTTTCTTTTCTTCTGCTTTTTTGGAATGCTAAACTACAGAAGAACACGAAAAATGCATCTCGGATTGGAGACACTGGAAAAGTTGGGGGTATTCGGGTTGTGTTTGCTCTATCCGAACGACTTTCAGATAAGCTTTGCAGATCTCTTTCTCTAACAACTCCATTAACGTACCTTCTAGTAGGATTGGGGGCTCACAAGAACTCTAGAAATGGAAATGTCCAGTTCCATTACTCCTCCTCACTACAAGAAGCACACAAGAATTCAGAGATGGATGGAGGAAGACTTGGAAATAATGGAGAAAGTGCTAGTTGTAAGCGCCAGTAATAAGCGCAGTTGTAAGCGCCAGTTAGAAGAGTCAGTTCTTAGTTAAGAGTCAGTTGTCTAGTTGTCTTTGGTTTGCATGTAGCCGACTTGGGAGAGTCTTTTCCTATATAAAGATGTAATCTGTCTTCATTGAATGATAAGAAGTGAGCGTAGCCTCACCGTGTTTGTTTTGCTCATATATTTTATCTTGGTATCAGAGCCACAAGAGTACAGTGTGAGAATTCTAGAAGTTCGCAGGTCCCTCCTCTGGTAGGGTGCGGGGGAATACTACTCAGCCTTTCGCGCATAGAAAAACGGAAAGATTCCCACAGGCGGAGTACTCGAGAGGTGTGAACATCTTGCAGCCGGAATACACGTAAGGTGCGGACCTCTCGCACGCAACTGAAGCGTAAGGTGCGAGAAACTTTGCTGCGTGGGAAAGTAAGTCGTGAATTTAATTAGCTTTTTGCATGAGTTTGGGTGCATGCAGCGTGAGGTTGGAGCGTGGTTTATTTTATCGAGTTTAATTCATAACAACTGCGTGGAGTTTGAATCGTTTTTGTGCAAGGTTGGTGCGTGAGTTTGGGTGCATGCAGTGTGGAGTTTGAATCGTTAAAAATCCGTGAGTTTGGGTGCATGCATGAGAAATTGTGAGTGGAGTTTAATTCTGGTGCATGCGTGAGTTTTCTTTAAATGGATATATGAATGCATGAGTTACATACGTGGATATATGGATGAGTGGATATTAGTGGATATATGTTAAAGTGGAGCATTTAAAGTTTATTCATTTTTTATTATTAAAAGTGAATGTATGTGGAGGATTGAAGTTTATTAAAGTGGACATTTTTGAAGTGGGTATTTTTTTTTATTAAATTAGAGAGGTGAAGTTTATTTTGGAGGTTATTATTTTTAAAAGTGAATTTTTATTCATAAGTGGATATATTTTATAAAGAGGTGAAGAGGGAGTTAAGAGATTTTGGATATTAAGGTGGATGAATGCATGATTTGCGACAGACTGCTCAACACTCGACAAAAAGTTGCATATCCTTGGTGATTTTCTTGCAGAGACTAAATTGCAGCGATGGCGAATACGTTGGTAGAGACCTACCGCAACGAAGCCAACAAGTTAGATGGCTCAAACTTCATTAACTAGAAATTCAAGATGCAGACGCTCATGGAGGGCTATGGTGTTTAGAGCATTGCAAATGGAACTGAACTGAAACCTGTTGCGGCTGCATGTGCGACAACATCATAGATCCAAGACTGGGAGAAGCACGAAAACAAGGCAAAGGTATTGTTGTGCATGTCAGTTAAAGATAGCATAATTCCACA
>SNQJ01S0154666.1:4996-27560 GCA_010110895.2 Picea sitchensis
CCTTTCTCAAAACCTCTAAAACTTTAAGATTTAAAAATAAAATTATTATCATTAATTTGAGATCATTCCCACAGATTCTGGAAACGAAAAAACGCAATCTGAGCAGAAAGAAGACTGATCTCGACTCTTCAAAGCTTTCGACGGCTTACTAGTCATGTATTTTTCCTTTTAGCCATCGAAAGTCAGAGCTTTTCGGCGGCTCATTAAACTGTAAATTTCACATTTAGCCGCTGAAAACTAAAATTAACCTTTGGCCTATTTTTAGAGGTGAAATCCTAATTTAATTGAATTTATTTGAATTTGAGCCTTTCTCAAAACCTCCAAAACTTTAAGATTTAAAAATAAATCTTCTACCTAATGATCCTCTTATCATGTGATTTGGGAAATATTTGCAAGTGATTTTTGATCGCTAATAGAACCCCAACATTATTCCTGTGTGAATGGCATATTTGTTTTTTAAAAAATCCCTAACCTTAGTCACTCTAGCGACAAACGGGTTTGTCGCTTGTATATCCATTTGTTCGCTTGACTAAGTTTTCCAGCGTTGTGTTGGTCTCTCTTGTGACTAATATTAGTCGTTAGACTGACAAATATTATTCGTTAGACTAACTAACATTAGTCGCTAGACCGACTAATTATGGTCGCTAGAGTGACCAAGGTTATGGTTTCCTTAGAGATTCTAGCAAGGATTGCAACTAAAGTGGGTCATTAGAATGACTAACATTCATCGCTAGACCGACCAATTATAGTCACTAGAGTGACCAAGGTTATGTTTTCCTTAGATATACTAGCAAGGCTTGCGACTAAAGTTGGTCTCTAGACCGACTAATCTTGGTCGATGGACTGACAAATTGTAACTTTTCCCTATTATGAATAGGCATCTTTTCCCAGTCGCTAGACCGACAAAGATCCATGTGTGGTCTCTAGACCGACGAATTGATTCCAATGAAAAAAAAAAAAAATTGGTCGCAACAATGACCCTATTCCAACGAAACTTCGTCAAAAAAACGTTCAAATTTAGTAGTGTCAACAGACTCCCTCTTCCTCAAGCAAAGATATGCTCATGCAACTAGTTGTCTCTAGTGGCCTCCAACAACTCGTAGACATGCCATTACTCAACATAGATCCCTTCTCTATCACCTTGAGGCCTATTTTCTATTAGTTTAGTTCCTCCAATGCATGCATCAGTTTTTGTCGCATAGACAATACTAGTTTTAGTTGTTTAATTCCATCATTTTATTAGATTAGATACAAGAGTGGTCTTTTGTGTGTGATAATAACCACTCTTGTTGATTAAGTAAAGTACCTTAGTGAATTTAATAAAAAAAATTACGAACAGTTCCCTAAATTTAGGTCTCAATCCCTTAAGGACGAGAGGCTCTGCAACTCTTTTAAATGGCTAGTGTTTGTATATTGTAAGGGTCATATTTTTTGGGAAAGAATAGCAATACATCAGACTGGTTGGACTTGTTCTATACATGGATTAAATCTCTACACTTGGTGAACATACTCTTGATGACAATGTTTCGTTCAAATCTTCATGTGTTTTTATTCTTATCTTGAATACAATTTTTTATTTGTGCAACGTGCATTTCATTTCCTTTCAGCTATTGTATAACTTGTTTTTACTGATATGCAACCTATCAAACAACTAATTCTTTGGTGAAGATTTGTTTTATTTGAAACCTATAGGAGTCACTATGTTTTTGATACATGTTTAATGTCTTGAAATAATATTATAAGTATTGAACTTCTTGAAGTAGATTATTCATTGAGTAGTCTGTAGTTTCCCCTGTTTTCTATTATTTCAATGTTCTGTCATTACTGTGCCACCAGCCAAGGGGGACCCTCATCTGTATCATTCTTCCAAACCAACATTTATTTTTTCTCTATAGGATAACCCTCTGACAAACCAACATTTCTTTTGTCTCTATAGGATAACCCTCTGACAAACCAACAAAAAATTAAAAGAAACAATTATTCTAAACTGATAGGTGGCCTAGCTTTTCCCTTTAACAGTCAGGTGAAAACTTTAGGACCAACATCTTCTGGCCTCATTTCCGGGGAATGGAGTAATGAAATATATTTCCGTAGGAGAACGATAACTAATCATCTTTGGCCTTTGATGGTGAAAAAATATCATACACAGATAGACTTCCATCTTTCACCTGGCGACTTCACTGAGTAAAATTTAAAGAAGAAATATTGGCGCCCAGAAATGGATTCAACAGATCCAAATCTGAAAATAGAAAAGTCAATAAGGCTCATTCTAAACCTGAGAATAACACAGTAGTCTCTGAGAAAGAAAGGCAACTAAGAAAATCCATTGTAGCTTTGATATATACTTTCTTCCCTTAAGGGTAAAGCTTCACACAAAGTGCCTATGTCTAATCACAATCACAAGCAGTTTGAATTTGATAGCCTTCAGAATCATAATTCCAAAAGGGCTCAAACATCTTTGACTCTTGATTTCACTTCAGTATCCAATCTTGCATCCACTCCTGTATCTTCCATAAATTTGCAGATTCCTATTATTCAAACCATGGTTGTTAATAGAATGGATCTCATAATTGTTACTAGATATGGACCCCTAGTGCTACCTGTAGGTTTACATGCAATCCCAACTACAAATTACATGAAATATTTACCAAGATATAATGGGAAAGGTGAGGTAACTTCTGAGGAACATCTGGTAGCATTTTATATATTTGTAGACAACTTTAACATTGATTATGCAAATGTGTGGATGAGGTTGTTCGTACAGAGTTTAGATGGGGAAGTCAGAAAATGGTTCAGAGGTCTTCCTCCAGCCTCCATTGTGGATATTGAGGCATTGGATGAAACTTTCATAAATAAATGGGGATATAGGAGATATTACCTCTACTACATCACTGAATTTGGGGCTCTAAATAGAAAGAATGGTGAATCTATTTCAGACTTCACCAAGAGATTCAATAAAATGTATGGTAGAATCCCAGAGGAAATTAAACCAACTAAATACTCTGCCAAGATAACTTATGCTAATGCATTTGATGTAGATTTCTCCCTCCTCCTAAGAGAGATAAGATCAACCACACTATTTTCCATGCAGGAAGAAACCATTGAGTTTGAATCTAATATTTTGGCATCAGACAGACTAAAGACTAGATCTAATCAAGAGAAGAAAAAACAGAGAGATGATGCCCCTACCTCCTCTAAATCAGCCACATATGATCCCAAAATTGAGGAGATGACAAAGAATTTGAAGGATATGACTTCTGAGATAACTAATATAAAATGGGAATCCAGACAACCAAACAAAACTTTTTCAGGGCTGGTAATAGAAATCAGAATCAATTCAGAAGGTCTGATGACCCCCCTCAAGTAATGTAGAGAGAAAGGAGAAATGTTGATGATAAAAGGGTAGTGCCCCCTTTCCAAAACAATCAAATTGAGGAGATAGATGTAGACAATGATGTTGTGGATGATATTGTTGTGCTTTTCAATGAGACAAATTATTATAACAGTCACTTAACACAGCAAGAATATGAGGTAGCAGTGAATCTGGACCATTGATCTCAAGTCAACGAGAAGAATTGATCCTTGCACCAGGAAAATATCACCCAGATCATAGATCGTAATTAGATCGATGACCACACTTCATTGTGGGGACATAAACTACTTGTATGTTAATTTTCTAGAGCGGTCCCGCAATTGGAACCACAGTATTGTTGGAAGGGTACGTGGTAGCTTGTGGGCAATTATGGGCCCAAAAGCGGTGTGGACCCAAACCACCCTCAACAACTCCTGCAATCACATAATTAATGGCATCAAGTCACCGTGTCACCTCCACATCACTCTCTCTCCTCTCACCATGCACCATCCGTCCTCCACTCATGTCGGTTATCCCCCGCTCCCCTCCACTTCATCTACATCCATGTCGTCCACCTCCATGCGTCATGTATTCCTACTGGATGCATGTCACCACGTCTTCCTATTCACAACTAGTTCATCACAGTGAAAGCGAGGAAAAGGGTCAGTTGCAGTCGAGATAAAGTGCACTTATCTTCTGGAAGCTCAGACACAAACAAAGAGTTAAGTCTCAGTCACAGGTTGATGCAGATTGGTTCTAGAACACTTCAACAGACTCCTTCTTCCTCAACCATAGATTTTCTCATGCATTTAGTTGTATCCAGTGGCCTCCAAAAACTCATAGGCATGCCATTACTCAACATAGAGCCCTTCTCTATCACTATGAGGCCTATTTTCTTCCAATTCAATTCCTCCAGTGCATGCATCAGTTTTTGTCTTAGGGACAGCAGTAGTTTTAGTTGTTTAATTCCAACATTTTATTAGATTGGATACAAGAGTGATCTTTTGTGTGTGATAAGAACCACTCTTGTTTAATAAGTCCAGTACCTTAGTGAAGTTAATAAAAAAAATTACGAACAGTTCCCTAAATTTAGGTCCCAGTCACCTATGGATGAGAGCCTCTGCAACTCGTTTAAATGGCTAGCTTTTTTATATTTGTAAGGGTTGGATTTTTGGGGAAATAATAGCAATACATGAGACTGGTTGGAGTCATTCTATGTATGGATTAAATATCTCCACTTGGTGAAAATGCTATTGATGACAGTGTTTCATTCAAATCTTCATGTTTTTTTATTCATATCTTGAATACAGTTTTTTATTTATGAAACGTACATTTGATTTCCTTTAAGCTATTGTATAACTTTTTTTTATTGATATGCAACATGTTAAACAACTAATTCATTGGTGAAGATTTGTTTTATTTGGAACCTATGGGAGTAACTGTGTTTTTGATACATGTTTAATGTCTTGAAACAATATTTTAAGTATTGAACTTCTTGCAACAGATTATTCATTGAGTAGTTTTTCATTTCCCCTTGTTTTCTATTATTTCATTGTTTTATCAGTAGTGTTCCACCATCCAAGGGGGACCCTCATCCGTATCATTCTTCCAAACAAACCTTTCTTTCATCTTCATAGGATAACCCTCTTACCAACCAACAAAAAATTAAAAGAAACAATCATTCTGAATTGATAGGTGGCCTAGCTTTTTTGTTTAGCAGTCAGGTGCAGACTTTAGGACCAACAGAGAGGAAGGGGTATCATGTACTTTTTAGACAGGTGCTTATTGTGCCTAGACAATATATCTTCTTATCAATATTGGTTCTTAGATTTAGGGAGGAAATCATATATAGGTTAAGGCTCCATACTATGAGCATTGTGGCTAGAAGGAGCAGAGTGATAGATGAGGAGGAGAAGGAAGTCTACGAGTGGTGAGGTAAGTGACTCCACTAGTAGTACCATATTAGAGGGATCCATATTTTAGAGGGATTCAACCCTCAATATCCATAAGGGAGGAGCATCCTCCTAGGACTATGGAAAGGACAATGGAAATGGAGTAGATAGCCCCTGAGGTTATGCAGACTCGGAGGGAGTCAGGTTTAAGGAGGAGCATGTGGTCTCAGAGTGACCCTGATATTAGGGAGATTCAGTCATCTCAGAGGGAAATATGGTCATATAGAGGAATTTCCCCCTTAGGTTCAAGTGGGAGAGAAAAATCTTCCAAGACTAACAAACATGTTTCATGGCTTGATGGGGCCATATAGGAGCTTCAAAGGAATCAGAATTCTAGGGCATGTGATACCTCCATGGAGGATACATTTGTTTCAATATGTTTTTCTACAATACAGAAGAGGTATCCAATAAATAATACTGGACAATAGGATTTTATTTAGTCACATTGGGAGAAACGAGTGAAGTAGATTAAAACACAAGATTTTCTTCAGTGACTGAGGTTGTGACCAGTCAGACATAATTTTCCTCAGTAATGAAGGATGTGGCCAATCAGAAATATTGGACGGTAGGTTGTTCTCCAGTAACCATGGATGCATTCATTCAAACAAACTTGACAGCAAGACTTATATGCATGATAGAGTTCAAAAACCCATTTTCCATAGTTACAAAGGGACTAGCTAGTTTGTACTACTATTGGAGTACAAATGAGGTGGTAGATCCAAAGTTATATCTACTATGTGCAAAAATAGTGCATCCAAATATTGGATGATGGGATACCTCCCTCTCTAAGAGGGAGTGTCGATTTTTTGTACCTTCGCAAGGTATTCTCACTACAGGCCAAGGTGCCAGGAATGTGAGTATTTTTTTGGCACTAGTTTTGACTTTTGTTTTAGTGAAATCAACCTAGAAATGAGGGTAGTTCCTCATCAGAAAGTTGATGTGATTTATGGGTTTGTGCTTGGGTACCACACCCACAAAGAGGATTAAATTATTCTAATTAATTTTTGAGTTTAGGAAGGGATCCTAAAATCACTCATTAGAATCCTATATAAAGGAGAGATGCCATTGTGATATTAGATAATTATTGTGGAATATTAGAGTTGGATTAAGTGGGTGTGTACTTGTGTCAAGGAGGATTTGTGATCTCAGCAAAGGGAAATTTTTTAATTTAGTGAATCTATCCCTGAAGAGAGAGACGAAGAGGTCGCACATGTGGAGTGAATTTTTCATACAATATGTGGTTTACAAGAGAACGAATCTCGTGTATACATGAGTTACAAAAGTAAAAATAGTGTATAGGGTATACGTTATTTGAAGTGGATAAAATAGCATATGTCCATGGGTTTCTAGTAATTTGAATCACCTATCTGGTTTTCTAGGTAGGTATAAATTTGTACAGCTTGACATGTGATGTTAGCAAGTCATACAGGTAGTCTACAAAAGATTCATGGGAAGAGGCTTCCACAATATTGTTTAGGTTTGGTTTTTTTATTTGAATATTGGAGAATAAGGGTGTTCTCATTTTTATTGACTTTGAACGACAAGGTTGTCCTCATATTTTAGTGATATTGTATTTGTTGGGAGGGATTATTTTTCCTTTAATATTTCTAATGTTAACAAGATTACAAAATTGAAATTGTGTCTCATGTATACTGATGATTCATCTTTGATATTTGTGTTTCCTCTGCATATGTTTTCAATCAATAATTTTTAGTGTAAAATTGTTTAGTGATAACAACTAGGCTTTCATTGTTAGATCACCAGGATGCTATTTTCATATATGAAAATTAGTCACATAGACTTGCATGTGAAAATTGACAATTTTTTTGTCATATTCAAGACAAGAATAAGGATACACACAAGTATACCATTGGAGCATATGATGGAAGTGGAGATCAGTTTAGGCTTCATAATAAAACCATACCTAAATCAAAAAGGTTGACTCCTTAACAAACACATGAAAGAAGAGAAAATGGACTATGTTTCAATTGTGACAACAAGTATAATAAGGGACATAAATGCAATGAAAAGAAATTATTCTACATAGACTATGAAGAGGAACAAGATCAATAATTGGAACAACCGCAATATCCATATCTAAAAGAGAATACCCCAACAATATCTTTTCATGCATTGGTCGGCATCAATACTCCACAAACAATGAAAAAGAAGAAGGTAAAAATTTTGATTGATTTTGGTAGTACCCATAACTTCCTCAATTACAAATTAGCAAAAGATCTCAATTGATTAATATTTATAACACTATACTTCCAAGTAATGATTTCATATAGAGGTACCATAAATTATTCTGGGAAGTTTCATTGCATTAAGCTCAATATGGGGGAGTATTTTTTGGATAGTCCCACGATTTCTATCCAAATGGGTGGTGCTAATGTTTTATTAGGGGTTCAATGATTAGAATCATTGGGAACACCGACTCTTAATTTTAAATATCTTTTCATGATATTTTCTTAGTATGGTAAGGAAATTTAGCTTAGAGTTATCCAAGGGAAACCCTCTAAGGTGATAATCTCTAATAGCATGAAAAAATTACTAAAAAAGGGACACCATGGTGTAATTGCACAATTTTTATGACTAGATGTTCAAACATTTATATGCTCTAGTCAAGTGGATCTCCAAATGGTTAGAAACAACCATACCAAGTTATTTGGAGAGATTCTTAAGGGACTTCCACCTACTCAATATCATGATCATACTATTCATTTGTACCCTGGAAGTGTACCACCTAACATTGTGCATTATAGATATCCTTATGCATAGAAGAGTGAGATTGAGCATATTTTCCGTAAAATGTTAGAGGATGACATCATTCAACCAAGCTAAAGTTATTTCTCTTCACCAATAGTGATGGTTAAGAATAAGGATGGTTCATGGTGTATGTGTCCATATTATAGAAAACCGAACAATATGACTACTAAATATAAGTTTCTTATTTCTATCATTAATGAATTATTAGATCAATTGCATGGAAAAAAATGTTTACTATGTTGGATCTTCATTTAGGATATCATCAAATCAGATGAGGTAGGAAGACATTCCCAAAAAAACCTTTAGAACACATGAAGGTCATTATGAGTTTTGGGTTATGCCATTTGGACTTACCAATGCACCTTGAACATTTCAAAGATTAAGGAATTCTATTTTCAAACCTGTCCTTAGAAAATTTGTGTTAGTATTTTTTGATGACATAATAATCTACAAACAATCATGGGAAGAGCTTGTAAAACACGTGGATAGAGTATTACAACTTTTGGAAGAGAAAAAACTTTATGTAAACCCTTCCAAGTGTGCCTTTAGGGTTCAAGAACTGGAATATTTGGGTCATATTTTATCTCATGAAGGTGTAAAAGTGGACCCTAACAAAATTAAATCTATGAAGGAATGACCAATTCCCAAAAAATTGAAAAACATTAGAGGATTCTTAGGATTGATAGGCTAATACCGCGTGTTTTTCAAGAACTGTGGTCAAATAGAGGCACCTATAACAACATTATTAAAGAAGGAAGTATTTTATTGGACTCAAGAAGTAACCAAATCTTTTGAAAACCTAAAGGAGGATATGTGTAAAAATCCTATCCTTGCCATACCTGACTTCACAAAAACATTTATTGTGGAGTGTGATGCCTTAAGACATGGAATTGGTGCAATTTAAATGCAAGAAGGAAGGCCCCTTTCCTTTGAAAGAAACCAACTTAAAAGAAAAAAATTACTCAAACCAATTTATGAAAAATAAATGTTGGGAATACTACATGTGGTTAAGAAATGGTGCCCTTATATAATAGGAATACACTTCAAAGTAAAAATAGATCGTGATATTTTGAATTTTTTCTTGGAGAAACACTTATATTCATAAGAGTAACAAAAATGGGTTACAAATATGCTAGGTTGTGACTTTGAAATTATCTGTAACAAAGGAAAACATAATATTGTTGTAGATGCACTTTCAAGGAAGGAAGAAGAAAGAGAGGGTTCACTATGTTCTATTTCCATTAAGCAATTTGATTGTGTGGAATAAGTAAGGATAGAGTGGAAGAAAGGTCAACTCCCATAGTGTGTGACATCAAGGTTCAACTCCCTTGACATGTCCTCATGTGCTCTCCACATGGGGTGTGTCCTCATGTTCTCTCTATAAGGGACGTTGGGCTATAAGCCGAAACGTACTTATCCCTTCTCGAATAAGTGTCCCACTTATCCATTCTCAGATAAGTGTCATCACAGATAAAATCAACTCATTCACAAAGGAGTATGATATGGAGAATGTTTGAGGAAGCTATAAACATCAACACTCCCTATCAGTGAGGGAGACATTCTCTGCCATGCCAAGTCTGTCATGGAAGTACTTCAACCTTGTCCTGGTTTGATAAGAACATTAGAAACCTGCTTATCTATAGGAGGGTACAACATCAAAACATCCATTGTCTACACCATGTCTTGGATGCAATGATACTTGATCTCAAGTGGTTCGATTTTTCATGAAACATTAGATTCTCTGAGATCTTCACACAACTTTGGTTACCATAATGAATAATGGTGGAATCCAACACATGTTTGGATAAATATGCAAGGATATTGTGAATCCACACTACTTCATGGACTAACATACTTAATGCAATGTACTCTACTTCTATTGTGCTCAAATCCACATAAGTTTATTTCCTACTACATAGGAAACCATGGAAGATCCCAAAGTGAAGCAACACCCAAAGGTGCTCTTTTTGTCCACTATGCTCCCTACCCAATTAGAGTCAATATATTCCTGCCATATCATATAAATACTAAAAGTATATCTCATACCATGTCCAAATATGCCTCATAGGTGTCTCAACACATGCTTCACAACAATCCATTGTGTTTATCTTAGTGGAATCTTAAACTCGCTAAGTGCACTCACTGCATAGAAAATATTTGGTCTGGTGTTAACCAGATACATCAATGATCCAATCAGTTGTATGTACATAGTCAAATCAATTTCATCAGAATCAGAAGCAGACACACTCGATTCCTTCATATTTTTCACCATTGGTGTAGCCATGGGCTTCAAGTTCAACATCCCAAACTTCTTCAATATCTCAATTGTGTACCTCCCCTGACTCAGGAAGATCTCATCATTTCTCTACCACACCTCTAGTCCCAAGAAGTAGTGCATCATACCAAGGTCCTTGATCTGAAAATTAAAGGCCAATGCATACTTGCATTCAACAATAAGGCTCTATGTATCATTGAGGAATAAATCATCAACGTAGAGGAAAAAAATCATGGACTCACCATTAACAATCTTGTAGTATAGGTTGGGATCGACAAACAAATTTTTGAAGCCCAAAAATAATCAGGTGTCCATCAATCCTTGCATACCAAGCTCGAGGTGGTTTCTTGAGTCCATACAATGCCTTCTTCAACCTGCACACATGAGACTCCTTCTCATGTAGCATGAAACCATATGGTTTCTTGATGTATACTTCTTCCTCAATCTCTCCATTGAGAAAGTTTTTCTTTACATCCACTTGATGTACTCTCTAACCCATTGATGTTGTAGACAAAATAATCATTCAGATAGTGCTCGAACGGAGAAACATCCTCCTGTAATCTATTCCCTCCGCTTGAGAGAATCATCTAGCAATAAATATCATTTTGTGCCTCTCGATTCTCCCACAAACTATGTTTGATCTTATAGATCATTTTGGAAGTCACTATAGACTTCCCCTCATGTATCGAACAATATCCCATGCATCATTCTTCATAATGGATTGATACTCAACTGTTGGAACCAAATATCAATGAATAGAAAATCCTCGGAAAAATTACTCAATGCCTTGAAAAGAGATAATTTAGGATAATAAGCCTCTTTGAGGGAAAACCTGCACCATTTAAATGTTCAATTACAAGATTATTCAAAATTAAAATGTATGCTTGGTATATATGGAAACTAAATTTATAATTACAACTAATGGCCTAAAGCCAACATAAATAAAATAACATTCGCAATATAATATGCCCCAATTAAGGGGTAATGAGCCAATATTAAGGGCTTAACATGCCCTCCTTGAGACAAGTGTTGTGTCTGCGATGCTTGAGTAACTCTGGATACTTCTATATAAAGACTCATCTTCCCAAGTGGATCCTTCGATGCGGTAGTTTTCCTCCATTTAATGAGATACTTCTGAAATGGATCTATTCCTCCGGTGGCGAATTCTTGTGTCAGTAATGGCTTCCGAGGATCAATGATTTTCCTTCCTCGTCAAGGTCTGGAAGTATATTTTGAACTGGGATCTTTTTGCCTATAAACTTCTTTAAGCATGAAACATCAAAAGCTTCGGTGTACTTTCATTGAGATGGGGCAACTCCAATTTGGCATGCCATAGGTACCAATCTTTTGCAACATTATAAGGGCCATAGTACTTTGGTGATATTTATTATCCTTCTTGGCTTACTTGAGGGACAGCTGTTTGTATAGTTGTAGTCTTAAAAAACCCAATCCCCTACTTCAAAAAAATTATTTCCTTTCACGATGTTGATGCGCTTTTTTGTTTCATGCGATTTTATGCCATGGTTAGGTTGTCCCTTTAAGATTTTGAAATTTCTTGTTGATTATAGTCTTGATCTTCCTTTGCTTGAACCTTATATTTTATTTAGAGAAGAGGTGATGGAAGGAGGGTGGTATCCATAAAAGTTCCATAAATGGTGTCATTTTGTTCTTGCGATTATGAAAGGAAGTGTTATACCACCATTTTTCAAGGGTAACCATTGAACCATTGTGTTTGTTTATGAGGGACAAAGAAGCAGTGTATCAAACATTAGTCCCACTATATCGGTTTTGTCCATCCAGTTAGGGATGATAGGATGAGTATGAGCCAATTGAGTACCCAAACAAGGAAAATAATTTTGTCCAAAATGTCAGTGAAGATGGGATCTCTATCATATAATAATCTTTGGGATGACATGTAGCTTTTGAAATGTCTCAATGAATGTGGTGGCGACTGTACTAGCTTTGAGGGGATAAGAGAGTGCACAAAAGTGTGCATACTTAATTAGGTTATCAACAATCCTGTGATGACCTCTTTCCTTCAGACTTTGGTAACCACAGTGATGAAATCCATGGAAACCTCCTCAGGCCCGGCTTGGGATGGGTAATGTGGTTGTAAAAGACACAGGGTCTTATTTTTTTCCACCTTATTTTGTTCAAAGGTTTGTGGCAAAACCAAACATTTTGCCACAAAACCTTTCCGAACATTAGTTTTAAGACCATCCCAAAACATCCTTCTTGACTCTATGGTGGGTTTCAAAAATCCCGAGTGCACTCCTACTTGGAAGGGTTTTATGAAATTCCACAATAGTACCTTTGTTTGAGTTGGGAGTTCTTACATAAATATGGCGATCTTTGTACCATGGTGAATCATTTTTCCATGTAGAAAATAGCGATACTTTTCGAGATCCGCAACACTTTGAATGAGAGTCCCGCACTTTGTCTCCCTTTCTTCCATTCATCCTTGCTTCTATTATCCAATCGGGTTGAATGATGGGGTAGCACAAAGAAAGGCCTCAACATCTTCATCCTTTCTTGAGAGTGCATCACGCCACAACATTTTTCTTCCCTCTTTTTATAGACAATTTCAAAATCATAGCCAATATCTTGATTTTACATTTTGTTGTTCTTCTGAAAATTGTCTTTGTTCCAAGAAGTATTTAAGGAACTATCACTTGACCCTCTGCATAACATCCTCCTGGTTACAACAGCAACTCTTTCCGCAGAGGTGCAACAATTTTTTTTTAAGGTGTGTGTAGCATGTGTAAAGAGAACAAAACACCTTGACTCGTCATACCCAGGCGATAACAAGATCACAACCATGATGATCACAACAAGAGACACAAGTTGCAAAACAAGTAACTGCAAGCATTAAGCGACCTTAGGCCGAGGAAGGGAGAATCCAAAATGGTGGGAATTTACCCTATTATCCATGCATAGGAAAGCGGGGCATTTAATCTTAGTCCTCTGCTCCAAACAGAGAGAAGGTCAGATAGGGATCTGACGAGCCCCCTACTCAGGGAAGAAACTAAACGGCAAACCTTGATGGACAAAATGTAAGCAAGATGATCACAACAAGACGACATACGACGGTCAACAGACAACTGCATGCATTAGCGACGATCACTCATAAATAAGTCATACTGACTACTCATCCATCCTACCACCACGATAGTTGGGACCTCCAAGATACCACATAAGAAA
The DNA here is from genome assembly GCA_010110895.2 of Picea sitchensis. NCBI lineage: Eukaryota > Viridiplantae > Streptophyta > Pinopsida > Pinales > Pinaceae > Picea > Picea sitchensis. The sequence continues at coordinate 18,546 of SNQJ01S0154666.1, forward strand.
CACTCAAGCCGGGTTCCCATCGTTTTAACCATTTAAGGTCATTTGATTGTTCTAAAGAACATGGAGGTGTCTACATTACCGACATAACGGACCAAGCAAAAATTGTTTACATCCAAGTACAACAAAAGTTAATGAACTACCACGTCCATTCAGGGCGCCAAATTGAAGGATACTAAAAATAACCAACCATTAGTTAAGACTCAGTATTTCCTACGACTCAATTGGCAACAAATGTAGATCAATTACTTCGTTTAATTTTCGGTAGTGGAGTAAGGTTACCAACCAACCTTCAAAGTAATTAAGCATAATTGTGCCTACAAATATAAATCATGGCCATTTATTGCCCTTAGTTTAAGGACCTTACCCTTTGGTGTTGAAAATACAAGAATTAAATGTCCTTATAATGATTTAACCTTACCATTATATTTATACTACATCAACGGCATAACCAGTATCCCTTACATTCCTAATGTTATCAAGGCTATGTAAGCATAGACACTTATCATATGTCATCTAAAATAAAATAAAATGGTCGTGATTAACATAGTAAATTAAAGTCAACTGAGGAAACATATGGCTATTGGATGGTAAGAATTTTCCTTTATTTCTACTGAAATCTTTTATTCAGCTGGGAACCATATTCTGCTGATTCCACCTGATGATCATATTTTGTTCACCTTGTAATAAAATAGCATGGTACTTTAAACTAATAAAGACTTTTCATTACCATGATATTGCAATAAAATAATCAACGAGCAACCTAATAAATTAAAATCAAATGGGAAACATGTGCAAATCTATTGCCCAGCGTCCATTTAGAAATAAAATTCCATTACTAAAGAAATCTTCAATTGGTTTGTACATCCCCATTTACCAATTCATGATGACTTAAAGCACTTAGTTCAGGACATTACATTTATCCGTTATCGGATAATAACTTCCAACTTCAATCCATAGGATGATAACCACATTACAATTTATATATTGACAACTAAATAAGGACCAACTCCTTACCCCTATGTTATCGATAAAAACTACCTTAATCAATACCTCAATGATAATCAAATACTCAATAACATTACTATGAGCAAATGCATTAACATAAACATCCTGCTACCTTAACAAACCATAATGATAAGGTCTTGGTTTTAGAGATACCCTACTTACTAGCAATAACCTTATCCTTCCATGACATTTAAAATTTCATAACGGTAAAGCATTTAAGATAATTATTCCTTGACGTACACACCAGCCACAATATGATGATTCCATAAATAAATAAAAGACATTAGAATTTTTCTAGGCAATACCACACAAAATTTAAATAAAAATGAAGTCATTCAATTTCATAATAATAGACTTACACCATTGGCCACATAACTTTATTTCGGTGGCTAACAACTGGCAAAACCAAATGGAAAAAATTCAGGAAACGAATTTTAATTTGGGCAACGATCAAGGGCAAAGATCATAACAACAGATAACTCGGCGGCCATTAATTGGCAACTACCAATATGGCCAAAATGCCTGAACAAGATCCTCAACGCACATAAATTAAGCAAAACGCAGAAATCTCTCCCCCCCAAAATCGCATAGAGTTTGAACTCCAAAATGCATAGACTTAAAGGCCGAAGAGTGCAGGGTAACCTACGCCAGTTCACAGAGTGATTAAAACACCATTTGTAGAGAGATAAAACACGATAACTCAACGATTTGTGGTGGTGAAACCATAGGGGATGCCTCCTCCGGCGAGGAAGAGAAGATAGGTGTATGGATCGTGGGGTAACCCTCACGGTCGCCAAGGGTACCCACCCAATCTGAGAGGATTAGGGAAGCGAGGTGTATGGGTATCCCCCACGAATCGCACCATAAATTAACAACCAAAAAAGGAACAAGCAGAGGTATGTGGGTGTCTGGTGCGGGTATCCATCTCCCCAACCCGCACAGTAATCCAACCCCAACACAGACAACAACAACAAGCCAGCGGGATAAAAAAAAAGCGAAAGCGTAGAGATGTGAAACAACCACCACCGGAGAAATCCTTTAACAAAAGAATCCCGGTGATGTATGGCGACCGCGCCAAAGAGGCTCCTTAATCCAACCGAGGAAATGTAGGAGCGTAGAGGTAGCGATCGCAGAGAAATCGAAGAAAAAACAAAAACAAATAGAACAATGGGTTTTCATGCCGGTCGCGGGGAATGAATTTAGCAACCAAATTCTTAGTAACCCAACTCAACGATAAATCCAGAAATGAGTTTTCTTTTGTAACAAAATTACAAGAGAGAGTGTGCCATAAACCAGGGTTTCATTGTGACCTTGCACAATGGGTTTCGTTGTTCAGGAAATGGAAGCTATGATAATACATAGATTAATTCGGATTCCAGAGACAATCCACCGTAATCTAATTAGAAAAACAAAAATCCAGGAACTACAATTGCAGAGTTCCTATAATTCATCCTTTACCTAAAACAGTTTTGCAGAAGCAAGTTCACGAAAACATCACCCGGTTTGCAGAGAAAAAGTGTTAGAACTATTCACAGTGACATTCACAGAGTAACTGTTTCTTTTTCTTTTCTCAGTTATGAATAGGCCATACAGAGAAAAACTATGATGTCACAACCATTACAAAGTACCATCGTAGCCAAAACAAAATTAGAGGTGATTTAGATATAAATGACATAAATCAAATTGGGTATAAATTGATGCAATAATAATCTCGCTATCTCCCATTCACCTTTGATTAAATTCTAGTAGATAAATTCACATTGATGTAAGTACGTGTCTATTATGATTCATCAAGCTTAATGCAAGCAGAGAAAAACCCTTTTTACATCTATTCATCATGACCAATTACAATCAATTTCAGTTATTAGCACAATATATAATGCATTCTACTCTACCAAAAAAAAAGAGCATACCGTTGCCTTATAAACAAAGCGGATGGCGTCCGTACGTTAGTGTCGCTCCCTCTCCAGAGCCATAGAGACCTCCATAGGTACCTCCGATGATCTCTGGCCGGTGCTCTACTTCCCCTCAGCCCAAGACCCTTAGGGGCCACCTGTATCCATATGGTAGATCTAGCTTCCATTTCGCCTACATGAGGTCGAGCTACCACTCCTATATGAGTTGGAAAATCCCAACTCCTCACAAGCAATGAGTCAAGTCACAATTCCGGCAGTGTAACTTTACGCTATCAGCCGATCCCTTTCTCCCTCATCTACTTTTTCTTTTATGGGGAGTTTTGAGAGACACCAACTTTCCTAAATCACACATTTCAGTGGTTTAATAGAAATAATTTTGAGAATTATTCTCCCTTCACTGGGGTAATGGGTCCATTTCCCTCTTTCCTCAAGTAATTAATTTCTTTAATTTGTTAAATTCCCTCATTTCCCTCACCCACCCATAATCGCTCCTAAATTTACTCTAGGTGTTCCTAGATCCCCTTACATGTTTTAAATACTTTCCTAAAAAAGGATGTTACTAAATTAGCTAAGAATAGCAGGTTCTTAATTTTGGTTCTTACTATGTTAGTAGATGCTTTTTACCATAAGTTGCCATCTTTCCTTTATTAAGTTCCCTCCATTACTTAGTTCCTAATTCTTATTATTCCCTTCTTTCCCCTTTTTTATTAAAGCCCAAAATGGCTGTTGAGTTATTAAATCTTTCCCATTTATTATTTATTTAATATCTTTTGTTCTTTCACGAGTTAGAAATAATTTCTTCTTTGCAAAATTTTAAAACCATTGGTTTTAATTAAATTCTTACTCTAGTCACATTTTACCCCAAGAATTTTTATGAAGACCTAACTATTACTTGAATGGGTTTTAGTTTGAATTTTTATTTTATTCTAGGGCCTTTTTCTTTGAGGTTACACTAAAATTTTACCCCAGAAAAGTCTTAGGGCTTAGGACTTATATTATGAGCTATGCGAAAATTGGTTAGGGAAGTTGCTTAAGGATTTCTTAGAAGCGTTAAAGTCTTAGGGCCATCTAGGTTGTTTCTTTATCATGATCGATCGTGATGCCCGCCGGGTTGCAGCAGCATCAAAGGGTGCCACTACTTCGATGGATTTCTTTCTTGGCGATGTTCCCTTGGGATGCCGCGTGCTCCAAAGAGACCACTAAGCTTCTTGTGGTTCTTTTAGTGGCCGTGCCCTTGGGTTTCCACGTTATCCAAGGGTGTTGCTTTCGCCAACCGTGGTAGACATCTATAACCCACGGAGTCAACACTCCGCCGGTTGAGAACTTGTGGGAGACTAAGGACTCGAAGGAATAAGGCCCATGCCAGTAAGCCCTTAGAATCATCATGAGGAGATTGTCACAGTCTTCCCTCAAAACATCATGTATCTCTCGAACTAAGTAGTCGTTAACCTACGGTTAGACCAGAAGGATATGGTAAAGTGTGAAGAACAACATCCCACACCTCTCCCTCAACCTCTCTGGAAATCGTTATTGTGGCCCCTTTACTCCATATTTGAGTGTGGTCGACAAGCTATCACTAGCCTGCATCAACAATAATCATATCAGAAATGTCAACATCCTTATCGTAAATCAGGTGAAATATCACAGTACATAATCATCCTAAATAACACACTCCCTAACTCAATGGGGTCAGGGGTTCCGCAGATGCCTCTACATCCTCAAGGGTCCAAAACCACGCACACTCAATAAAACTGAGGAGTCAATAGCCTTGTCTATGTAATATAGAGTAAAACATCATGTCATCTATCATAACATATCATCATCAAGGATAAATGTATTATCATCATGCATCCATATCATGAAACAAGTGTCAAAGAATAAGTTTTCTCGATTAACGCGAGGCCGAGGATGTTACAATCTGTTTTGACCTTGAAGTTCCTACCTATTAGTGGGCGCCATTTCTTCAATGCATGTAGTATTTCGCATCATTTCCTTATCATAAATGAGTTTGTGTAAAGTCATTTCCCTTGAGTGGTCGAATTTCAAAAGCCGAGGAGCCTTCCTTCTTGCATTAGGACAACACCAATTCCATTTCAGGAAGCATCACATTCCACAATAAAGGGTTTTTGTGAAGTCGAGAGTGGTTAAGACAGGAGCTTGCACATCACCTCTTTAGAAGTTGTTCAAAGATTTGGTTTCCTCGGAGTCCATGAAAATTCATCCTTCTTAGTTGGTGCCATTAAATAATGCTTCTATTCTTCCATATTCCAGAATGGAAACTTGCCGGTGGCTTGTCAAACCAAAGTATAAGATTCTTTAATGTTTTGGGAATGGGCTAGTCCATCATGGCATTAATCTTGCTAGAGTCTACCTTGACACTAAAGCAGATACAATATGACCCAAATACTCTACCTCCTTTATCCAGAAACATTTGTATGGTTTGGCATATAGTTGTTTCTCCTTTAGTGTGGACACCTTGTCAACATGTTGCACATGATTCTCCCAAGAATTTCTATAGATTGGTATATCATAAAAATGCTAACACAAATTTTTGAAGGGAAGGGATTGAAAATGGAATTCATCAACCCTTGGAATGTGGAAGGTGCATTGTAAGGCCAAAAGATATGACCAAAAATTAATAAATGGCCTGCATGAGTTGAATGTTGTTTTTGGGATATATTCTTCCTTCATTTATAATCTGATGATACCCTAAGCGAAGACAATTTTGTGGTGAATTTAACCCATGTAGTTCATATAACAATTTTCATCAATGGCGAGAATGGGAAGAAACTTATCTTTAATAGTGATCTTGTTGAGCTCTCTATGAAATGCGGACACATGCTGTATGAGCTATCTTTCTTGAATACTATTACCATTTGTGAAGAGTAAGAACTTTTGGCTAGGTATAATAATTCCAACCTCTAAACGTTTCTTCAACCATGTGCTCAATTTCCTCTTGGGCATGGGGGTATGCATTGGCTACGATGTTGGGAGGATCACTCCGGGGTAAGGTGAATTTCCGCGATCGCTGTTCCGGGAATTGGGTGGAAGACTTGAGGAATATCTTCAAATAATTTGAATTTGCTTATCAATGATCCTTTGGATATCTTGAGGAATGAATGGCTTAGATCTTTGAACATCTAGTGAGCATGGTTATTAACGATATGTATGATGCCCCTTTTTCAATAATTTTGTCATGCCATTAGAGCTTATCACCTTACTAGGTTTCCCTTTGATACCTCTTAACTCAATTTCTTTTTGCTGAAATGAAATTTTGATGAAAAGTTCTTGAAATTAGAAGCAGTGTTCTAATGATTGTAAAATCATTGGATTCAGTAAAAAATCTACACCACCATGGGTATGAAATCATTAGACTAATGATTACATATTCCCCATGAGTAAGATTGATGTTATTTCATTTTCTGAGCAATTGATAGTTCCTCCATGCAATCATTACTTGAAACTACGTTGGATATACAAAGCAATTGAGATCTTTGGCTAATTTATAGTGAATGAAATTATGAGTACTACCGAATCAATTAGGACTATTACCTTTTTCTTTTGATGTATCCTTCAGTCTTGAGGGTTTGAGGAGTGTGAATTCCAACCAATGCATTACGATGTTGTGGGATTCAACTCTTCAAATGAAATTTCTTCGTTTTCATCTTGAGATGGTTCTTTACATTCTTACTCTTCTTCCCTCTTCACAATCTATGTAGAATAATTTATTCTCACCACATTTTATGTCCCTTATTGTACATGTTGTCTGAGGTAAATCATAAACTTTTTCTTTCTTTCCTCAATTGTTGAGGTGTCAAACTTGTTGTTGTCACAATTAAATCATAAACTTTTTTCTTTTCTTTCCTCCAATTGTTGAGGTGTCAAACTTGTAGGTTGAGGTGTTTCAGGAGAAGGAGCATTGATCTCTCTATAGATGTTAGGATTGGTCCTTCTAGTAGCCATAGCCATATTTTTACTTTCAACATTTGTTGCCACCTTAAATGCATTCTCCAATGATTTGGGTTCCCAAAAGTGAACCTCATGTTGAATGCTATCCTTTAAAGTTCCTATCAATACATCAATCAAGTGCTCATCTAGAATATGGGTTTCCTTTATATTCAATCTTTGGAAGTTCTCAATGTGCTCGGGAACTGGACCCTTTTGCTTGAGATTTATCAATTGGCTAAAGAAGGTATTGCTCCTTGTATCCTCATAGTGTGCTATCATTTCTACCATGAAAATTGTCCAAGTGACGAGTGATTTGTGAGAACAAATCCATCGATAGCATACAAATTGATTAGGTTCTAAATATAAAGAAGCAATTCATACCTTTTGTGTATGTGGCACATTATGGAGATCAAAGAATTTCTCAATCTGAAGTATCCATGTGATTGGGTCCTTGCCATCAAACTTCCTCATATCAATCTTAGGAATGTGGTTGGTATTCAAACCAAAGTTGTAGTTTCTCCATTCTTGATTCACTTTCCTTGTGTCCTCATCATGAATTTCATGGGATGCATTTTCACTTTCAAGTGTCTTCTCTGTTACGAATTTTTTCAATACTTCCATGATCTCCCCTTTTAAACCATCCATCTTAGTATATAACTTAGCTTCCATTGAATCCATCTTATTTTGTATTTCATTTATGTCCCTATGCATTTATTCACCTTCATCAAGAGTCAAAGTAGGATTTTTTGGAGGCTTATTTGGTGTAGAAGTTCCCTTTTTTGGTGGCATGTTGGCCAAGTATCACTTTTGAACATTGATTTATAGGTGGTTCTGCTAGAAAATATTTATTCTATTGTATCTCCCAAGTTTCGGCCCTTATGGGTATGAAACTTTATTTTATGTAGTTCTCTGATATTGCTTCTCTGCAATTCCACATGTCTTATCAAAATTGGATGTGCCAAGTGGAATTTATGGTAACTTCCCCACAACTTGCCAATTTTTGTCCTTCCTGAAACTTGCACCAGAAATACTACAGATTTTCCATGATCCAATGAAACCATTCCCACTCAATTTGGATACTCTAGGAAGAAGTTATGATTGTTTTACATGGAACACCTTCTTGAGACAAGTCAATAGGACTAGTCATATACCCTATCTTACACAGGGTGTATCTACAAATTTAAGATGAACCAGAAAATGAACGTTTTACCAAAGATACCTTACTAATTTCTGTAAACATCCTCTGGAGTTTGGGGTAAGAAACATTACAGAATTTGTTTTTTAGCAAAAATACCGCAATGACTCAGTTCAGGATGATTCTAGAACCCTATCCTGTACAGGCTGTATCTTCGAAAGTATAAGGCCCCAGGAGCTGAATTTTGAACCCAACGTACCTTGATCCACCTAATAATCATCCTCCAAGTCGTTCCTTTTGAAACATTGTAGAAAATAAGTTATAACGAAAATTCCAGGGTGTCTTAGATGTAGCAGCGAAACCAGAAGACCTTGAGCTCTAATACCATATGTTAAGAGCCAAATAACAATATAGCATAGAAAAACCTCAGAAAAAGTACTCAACGCCTTGAAAAAGTGATAATTTCAGATAATGGGCCTGTTCAAGGGGGAAACCTCCTTTTACCCCACTTAAATGTTCAAGTCCAAGATGATTCAAAATGAAAATGTCTCCTTGGTATATAAAGGAGACTAGGAGGTATAATTACAACTAATGGCCTAAAGTTGACATAAATAAAATAACATTACTAATATAATATGCCCCAATTAAGGGGTAATGAGCCAATATTAGGGCTTGACATCCTCCATCATGGAATCTCTCCATACTGGATGACTTCTTGTCTCCTCATAAAAGGAAGGCTCATAATAAATGATGTGGCTCATAGTTGCAACATAGAACAAATATCTCTGAGGTCTCTTGGTGTTAAGAACCAAATATCAATATAGCATAGAAAAACCTCAGAATAAGTACTCAACGCACTGAAAAAGAGATAATTTCAGATAATACACCTCTTCGAGGGGGCAACCTCCTTTTACCCCACATAAATGTTCAAGTACAAGATGATTCCAAATGAAAATGTCTCTTTGGTATATATAGGAGACTAGGAGGTATAATTACAAATAATGGAATAAG